>RJWJ010023647.1:0-25606 GCA_004363605.1 Indri indri | reverse complement strand
CTCATCTCAGGTGACATCACATCTGTGCTGAGCGGCAGGGCCTACCTAGCTTCACCCAATGGCCAGGATGAGTCCTTAGAAGGACACACTAACCTCTGCTACTCTTTCCCTCCTGCTCTTGTCCTGCTCTTCTCCTTGGCCAGGCGTGGCCCTTGCAGAGGCACGACTCCCAGGCTGCCCTCCCACTTGCTGTGCTGCGTTACTAAAGCCGTGTTTCTCAAACCAATGGGCGTCAGAGTCCCCAGGAGAGCATGTTGGAACACAGATTGCCGACCCCACTCCATGAGTTTTTGACTCAGTAGGTCTGGGGTGGGGTTCGAGCACTCACCTTCCTATCAAGCTCCCAGGTGATGCTGAGGCTACTGGCCCCAGGACTGCTCTCTGGCCCCGCTGCACTAAAGCTTCTGGCCTGCAGGAGGTTGGGATTCTGAGAGTCTTGGCCCTCAGCTCCTGATTTTCAGCACTCTAGAAACATGAGGGATCCTAAGTCGGGGTGACATTCCTCTGCATCCCTGTTTATTATGCTGCCATCCCTGTAGCAGGAAGGACTTTGGATATGGTAATTATAGACCCCGTTGGTAATCCTGTCTATGAAGGCCCTAATTTTTTCTTTCTTTCTTTCTTTTTTTTTTTTTTTTTTGTTTGAGACAGGGTCTCCCTCTGTTGCCTCATATCTCACTGCAACCTCAAATTCCTGGGTCCAAGTGATCCTCCTGCCTCAGCCTCCTGAGTAGCTGGGACTACAGGCACACACCACTGCACCTGGCTAATTTTTAAAATTTTTATAGAGATTGGGGATCTCACTGTGTTGTTCAGGCTGATCTTGAACTCCTGATCTCAAGCGATCCTCCAGCCTCAGCCTCCCAGAATGCTGGGATTATAGGCATGAGCCACTGCGCCCGGCCAAAGGCCCTGATTTTATCATGAGCAAGAGCATGGCTCCGGGGCCTGCAGCATTGACCCAGCCTATCTGCTCATCCCCTTCCGCCTGCATGCGTCATCCCACCCCAACTCATGTCCCCGTCTCACTCTTCCATATACTAACGAATCTCCAGGCCATGACCTTTCGTTAGCCCCATAAAAGCCACTCAGGTAGATGCCATCTTCAAGAAGAGAGAAAGAGAGAAGATTCTGGAAGAAAAATGACACTCTACAGTGAATCTTAGTAGGGGTTCCCTGATAAGGTGCTCTGGGAGTTTATGACAAGCAAAGAAGCTCTTTAAAGTGAAACGTGAGGTTCCTAAAGGACTTCCTGATGTAGGGATCATTGTCCCGAATGACTCCCTCCCACGCCAAAAAGAATGACTTCTAGGCCCAACTTAGGGAACTCCCCTGAGGAAATCAGGATAATTCTAACTTATTCTAACAGGATAATCCTACTTGCTCGGGCAAACTGTAGGCATTCAGCAAGTACCGAGTGAGGAAATGGAAAGGCGAGGCCGAGCACTTCTGCCAGTCATTTCTTAATGAATAATGCAGACGGTGTCAGCTAATTTTGAGACTGTAAAATTATCCTTACAATGTTTCAGTGAGGCTTTTGCAAGTAGGGTCCCCAGGTCCTGCAGAATATGAAAAAGAAAGGTCTATTTGTAAAGTGTATCTGTAAAGGAATTAGCTCAAATGTCCTCCGAAAGCTTTCCTGACCCTCCCAGTAATCAGCCTCGTCTCCCTTTGGGTGGGCACTGTCCCCTAGCACCCTACTCTCTGGACGCCAGGTGTGTCTGGAACTTTTCAGTCCACTGGCATCTCTGCAAGGCTCTCTCCCGCCCAGGGAGCTCCTCGAGGGCAGGGACCATGTGTCATTATGCCCCTGAGCACAGCGTCTGGCACGCTGGAGGCACTTCATATATATTTATTGAGTGACCAAATGAATTACATATATTTGTTCCAGAAATAATCTAGCATGGGAAGATAGGGCAATTAATTTTAATTTGAACAAAACTTCTTTCTTCCAAAATCCTTGAAGGTGATAAAAATGAAACAAAAAAGCAGAAATTTCTGTTAGAGGCAGCACATAAAACAAGACTGATTAGATAAGTGGAAAAAAAGATGTTCTCTGTGAATCTGGGTTTGTTTTATTCTCAGCTCCTTTTCTGGAAACCAGGGCTTTCTGTATCTTTTTGACACCGTGAAGGACATTGCTGTGCAAAGAACATAATGACTTTTTTTGTTGTTTTACTGTAAGGTTGATTTTTCCCCTCAGTTTTTAGATTTTTGTCTGATTTTCATAAATAGGCAAAATCTGACAACTTAGATTCCTTCAACAACTTGTAGCTCCATTTACAAGAAGAATTCAAAACACGTGACAGTAGAGTCAACTGATAGATTACAGTTAATGCTGAGGTAAGCTATACTTTTACATTGACTTTGTGAAACATTCTTACAAGCAAGTTATATGTAGTACCTTTTAATGTTTCCAAACACCAAAGTGATTTAAATTTTTTATAGGGCATTTATATATATTGCCTATTTTATATATTTCTCTTTCCTCCTAAGTTTCTCTGTTCCCCTCTTTTTTTTTTTCCAGAAACGTTTGTTTCATCATGACTTCAACTTTTTGTAACAATCTAAAACTCTAGCCCTCATAATTTCTGTAAATAAAACCAAATAATTAAAGGACATGCACGGAGAAAGTTCTGGAAAATAAAATAATAGCTAACATTTACTAACATTATTGAGATTAATTATTGATTACTGAGTACCAGAGACATTCTTAACACTTCACTCCTTACCTCATTGAATCTTTACAACCTCATAAGGTAGGTGCTATTAAATTCAGCCCCACCTGGCAAGTGCGAGTCTTGCCCGCAGTATTACATATTGCCCACATTGGTGTTAGGTGGTGGGGCTGGATGCAGACTCTGGTCTGTAGCACTCTGAGCCTGTGCATTTAAATACACAGCACCCTGCCTGCCTTCCAGGACTGAGAGGAGGCAATGGAGGCTCTTGCTTTAGCTCTGTCAACGAGAACTGAGGTCTTATTATTACTAAGTAAGATTCTCTCTCGTGTTTGGCTGAGTTTGTTTGAGCTGAGGCTTCTTGGCTGTGTCTACCCTCAGTGTTCAATGTACAAGAAGGATCTGATACTTTCCCACTCTTTCTCTTCCCCCGTGTTTTATTGCTATATATTTTTTGGCTTTTTATCGGATTCTTATCAAAGGAAAATTTCTTGTGTTTCTGTTTGGTAGACACTTGAACTTTTTTCTGTCCCCTATATTCCCCCTCTACTCAGAGAGAGCTACCAAAAGCAATTGAGGGGTTAGAGGTCAATGGCAGGAATCAAAAGACACCAGTTTCATCACCTAAACAATGGTTGTAGGTCAGACAATTAAAAACTGAAAGGATGATGGAAACTTCTGCATCTGTGAACCCATTAATTGGACCCCCTGTTCTTGTGCAATGAGTGTGAAACATCTGAGATCCAGTGTGGGCAGAGTTAACAAAATGCTTTGCTAAGGTGAAACCATCAGAGAGACACAGAAATTTCCAGAAGATTTGACATCTCAGAGACCTTCTATTATCTTAACCATATATTCCATTCATTATTCCAACCAATATTCATATTCTGCCTGCTATGAGCAGGGCACAAGGAGGAAAGCACGAAAGGCATTTTACCCATGAAGTCAGGGAACCCTAAGGACGACCCTTCCTCTACTGGAAGTGGAGCTTCGCCTCAGCGAGGCTGGAACCTAGGCCCTCTCAAGTCTGTTCTCCCCTCATGCCACCAGCCATTTCTAACTAGACTTGCTTGTTATACAACCTCTCTGCACAGGGAGTAATTTTTGTTCTGGAGGTTTTGTGGCCTGCCAACTAAGGGCAACCCACACCCCCAAAGCTGATCAGTTTTGGGCTCTGTACGCAGGCTTTGGTTGTCCAAACTCCTTACGTAACCTCCTAGAGCAGAGGCTTGCTTATTAAACAGCTGCCGCTACCTGCTACACAGCCATTTGTTTCCGACTTACGAGCAAAGGGAATTCCCTGAGAATTCCTGCATGTGGTCCCTGACTCTTTAGCCCTGATTCACTGGTATTCATTCAAAAGTGTTTACCAAGTAAATAATAATAATTATAAATATATTCATAAATGTATTTATAAGGAGAGCAATATATTTATAAAAAGAGGAAGATTATACAGCAAAAGGTGGGAGGATATGTGTGAACTGGTTTTTTTCTTTCTGACAAATAGATTAATTTTAAAATTAAAAAATAAAGATGCTATTTGATAATATTATTGATTATTTAGATGAACAAAGCACTCTTCATAGCATGATGTAGAGATGCATTTCTGCTTCTAGCCATAATAGAGAAGCAGGGACCAGATTTTCCTCCCACCTAAAATAAAAACCAGACAAAATGTAGAAAGAACTGTTTTCTGACATTTTACAACAGTCAAAGCAGGACAGTGTTAGCTGAAAGAATGGAAACATCTGAGGGGCAGCATGCAATTCCCTCAGTTTACTACCTGCAGAGAGTTTGCAGTCTGCAGTGCAGAGAGGATGAACCCAAACGGAGCCCAGTGGTGTCCTTGAGTTGAGGAAGCAGACTTCAGAGTTTGGGGAAGCCAAGGTGGCTGGAATTCTCAGGGCAGAGTAATGGAGAGGAGAAAGCCTCATGTGTGCGCACACACACACACACACACACACACACACACAGAAAGAGAGAGAGAGGGAGAGAGAGAACTCTGAAGATGAGGGCTCCCCATAAGTCTTCATCTGAGTACTTTATCAGTGCTTGTGTATGAGGAAACAACCAGGGGCTGGGGAAAGAATCACTTGAAAAGAACAGGACCAACAACCACCACAGCTCACACAGAGCTGGGAATAGTTTCTGCTCTTACCAGCCAGAGTAGAAACATAGGCCACTGAGTAGAAGCCTCAGAAAGGTATTATCTCAGTGTGGGGACCAAATTAGCTCCAGATTAACAGCTACTCTGAACCCATTGAGCAAAGCTTAAAAGCAAGCCTTGAAAGGATTAAACTATTAATATTTCTAAGTAATTTAACTGCCTCTCAGAATAAAGTACAAAAATATTCAAAGAAACACAAAAACTCCAGCGTCCAATAAGATAAAATTGGCAATGTCTAGCATCCAAACAAAAATGATCAGACAGGCACAAAAGTAGGAAAAGAGGATCCACAATGAGGTGAAAAATCAATCAATAGAAACAGACTCAGAAATGACACAAATGAGAAAGTTAACAGACAACAATATTAAAACGGCTGTTGTAAATATATTCCATATGTTCAGGAAGGTAGAGAAAACCATGAGCATCATAAAGATAGACATGGAAGGTATAAAATGACCCAAATTTAACTTTTAGAGATAAGAAACACAATGTCTGAGCTGAAAAGAATATGTAGGAATAGAAAAATTATTTGCAGTTTTCTGCCCTTGAGGGCCAAAGACAATCCAGGAGGACAGAGAGTCACATAACCCCTAATACTAGGCATAAGATGAGAAGCACCTGGAGAGAAGCCTCGCTAGCTCTTCCAGCTGAAGACATTACACAGGGCTTCACGGGGAAGGTAGCACTGGAGTATGGCCTTAAGGGACTTCGCCCAACAGACATGAGGAGAGGGTGGGCATTTCATATGGACAGACTCCCACAGGCGAGGTGTAGGAGACAAAACCTGAGCAGGTCAACTTGAGCAGGTGAAGGGATTCATGTCTGCAGAGCAGGGGAAAGCAGGTTGAAAAACAGGCTAACCGCCATTTATTGCTCAATTACAGCATGCCAGGCATTGCTCTAACTGCTTTATACAGATAAACTTGTCTATTCCTCGACAAGATTATTGTTCAGCCCCATTTTGCAGATAAGGAAACGGGAGGCCCAGTGATGTTGGATAATTTGCTCAAAAGCACACTACTCAAACGTGGCAGTGGCGTTGAAGTCCAAATCCTAGCTCTCAGGCATTCTACGCCGTCTCCAGTGCTGCTGACTGAGTAAGATGGGCCGGATCTGTTATGTATGTATGTATGTATGTATGTATGTATGTATGTATGTTTTAGTTGCTGCTGCTGCTGCTGCGGAAGTAGCTAAGGAAGTACATTTTACTGGGGGTGGGGTGGGGATGGGAACCCACTGAAGTGTGCTGAGCAGGGCAGAGCAGATCAGTGAGGGGGCGATTTGGGGGGATGGTTCAAGCTGAACTGGAGGAAGGAAAGGCAATGCTGGGGTGGGAACGTCAAGAATCCGTGCCAGTGGTAGGAAGGACCAGGGATGGGATGGGAAGAGCGATTTTACAGAAAGACTTCCTAGGGCCTGGTAAGACTGTTGCTTCTGCATTTCACTGGGATGGAGGTGTTTGGAGGTTGGGGGGCGCAAGGCCTGCACAAAAGTCAGGCAAGACGGAGGGGTGACGCTGGCACCGCTGGAAGAAGAGAGAGGCTTGCAACCGGGTTAAGGAAGCGGAGCGGCCACGGTGCGGGCAAAGACTAAGACCGCGGCTGGACGAGGACGTTGAGGGGCCGAAGGCACAGCTCTGGAGGCCCTGAGAATGGAGCACCGAGGGGGCATTTGGGCAGCAGCAAGTGGGGTGGGAAGAAAGAGGGCCCTGCATAGAAGACAAGACAAAGGGAAGGCGGTGCCGTGAAGGGGCTACGCAGATGTTAGCGGCATAATTACGAGGAAATGCAGGGGCCATCAGACCGAGAAGACAATTCTCTGAGAGAACGGGTCGTTGTCGCTGTCCGGGGTGCAGAAGGCTGGCAGGGCGAGGCGGGCAAAAGGGCCCTCGTTTAGCAACCAGGAGGCCACTGGTGCCCCCCGGAGAGCCATCCCAGTGGTGTCCTGGGGTGCAAACCAGAGCAGCAGGGACTGGAGAGTCCAGAGCCGGGGAATGAGCCAACTGGAGGCGCCACAGTTCCTGGGGGAAGGCAGGGGAAGGCCAGGTCCCTTCTTTCGCGAGTGGCAGGCTCAGGGACAGCTTATTTAGAATTTCTTCTGTTGTCGTTTTCTCGGGGCAAGCATTCATTAAGCTGTCACTGCCATCAGACACTCTGCTGGGCACTGCGTTGGGAAACCGGAGCTCGTCGGAAAAAAGGGAAGGGAGTCCACAGGGAGCGGGAGGCAGGAGCCGCACAGGCAAGGAGCGGGCAGAGGGTAGGACGGGGTGGGTTGGCGAGGAACCGGGAGGGCAGCGCGTGGTGCAGTTACCCTGCAGGGCTGTGGGGCTGCTTCTGAGAACGGAGAGACGGAAAGTCTGAGGGAGGAGGGGAGCTGACGGAGTGCACGGGCCTGCGTGTGTCCTGTGGGCTGGGAGGGCCTCTGGGAAGCCTTCCCCTGAGGACTGTTTGCGGAGGCCTGGTCACTGCTCGCTGGCCGTGTGGCCCTGCTCTGCTTAAAGGAATGACACCGCCCATTCAGCGCAGCCTGGTCAACACGTGGTGTTTGTTGTTCTCATGAAAGAGGGCGATATCTGACCCCAAGCTATCCCAGGGTGCCAGGAAAAGGCACGTTTGGGACTGGAAAGAACTCCTCATTGCAAAATTTGCCTTGGGACATGGAATTCAAACTTTTGTCACTGACGAGAGTTCTTTCCTAATTTTCCGGAATGACTCAAATGTTTGCTTCAGACAATGACAGAGTGTATCTTGCTTGAATCATTGGATTTCTGTTATTTTTGTAAGATGTGGGTGGGCAATATGACTCAGTATTTTTCCAAGAGATGTGAAAATTATATTGCCTATTTTGGATCATTTCATGCTGAGATCTGGAACATTTTTCTTGAATTTCGGATCTTTGAGCTTGGGGAATTTTTGTTTTTGTTTTATCTTTCAATCATGTCAGATCTTTTCGAGATAAAATTTTAAGGGAAAATTACTTAGCCATAGCTCTGTCTAATTTACAAAGTGTATTTTGAATGATAATTTATGCTTACATTGTTAAAATAAAAGGTATGCTAAAGCTAGTGGTGTGTTTGCCATCCCAATAGTGAAAAAATTAGAGAATGTGGGGTTTGATAGGGACTTGAAAGCATCTAATTCACAACTTTATCTGCTGCGTAAACATCCTCAGACTAGCTTTCTGGCTTCTGCTTGGGCACGTCCCTCTGACAACTGAGTTGTTTGAATGCATCAGATGGTAAAGAGCTCGTTCAGTACAAGGCAATACCACTTCTGGACCACCCTTTCACATCAAACCAAAATCTGCCTCCCTGCAGCTTCCCAACCTGGGTTCTAGTCCTGATCCCTATTATATATGAATTTCTATAGAATAATTCTGTAGTTCAATGATAGTTTTTAGAATGATTCTGTAGCTGAATGATAGTTTTTGAAATACTTACTGCTGTATTTTCCTTCTTGATAAATCAGGGGGGATTCTTTCCCAGCAGTTTGTGGTGGTTGTCGTTTTTACCATTAATGCTAGGGACAAAAGACTGAGGCTTAATGTCTCTGGGGAGGGTAAGGCACCTAAGAATAAGAAAGGCCATTCCTTTCCAACAGGAAGATTGGAGGGGAAAACGTAAGGTTCTTCCCTTGTGTGTTTATCGAGTCCACGGGAGTGAACACAGAGAAGCGTGTCAGACACAAGAGCTCTCACTGTCCACCCACCCCTGGAGTCAATCTCAGGAAGGAGCCATCAAGGGGCAGTGGAAACACCCAGAGAGTTCTAGAGCAGAGGGAGATGTACCACGAAGCTAAGGAAGCTAAGTTTCAGGACCCTGCACTTGTCGTGGCTTCTTCCAACACCCTAGGAGGGGCCCTAGCAATGTGTTTACATAAACACAATTTTTTTTAGTTTCAAAAGGTAGCTTTACTGCCATTGGTTAAAACTGCTGCCTCTTTCCATTCTGACTTCCTCTCCATTACACTTGTCTTCCTGTTGAGTGGTATAGGGGGGCCCTAGACACTGTCGGCACCCAGCTAAAGAAATTGAGTTGCATTTCATTTCGTTTGGGTTTTGTGAGACATAGTTATATAGATTGTAGTCAAACGTGTGTCTAGTTATGTTATGGCTGGCCTTCCCGAAGTAGGAATGACTACCAGGCAGTGGTATACTAGTAAATGTTTAACGAGATTTGTACTGTTCGCCAATTTCCATGGTGTAAATACTCCCACCAAGGCCTGCCTATTCTAAGCTGTCAATGGTCACTGAATACGAAATTGGGAAGAGTAGCACATCATTCTGTAGTATTTCACCAGATGAGTTTAATAGACATAAATGACCTCAAAAGCAGAGTAATAGTAAAATGTAGTGAAATAATTGGGAAATGATGAGTATTTGAGTATTTATTATTTGTTTTTAAAGTTACTTATTTCATTTTAAGTTCACATAATTTAACTTTTAATAAAGACTATGTTTAACAATTGCTTCCCAAAATTCCCGAAAAGCTAACAGGTGGCCCTCGTGAGCTGGAATGAGCCAGCTCCAGCACACCACTGTAAACTGGGAGTCCTTCCATCCCTTGTGTTGATTCACCCTGACTTATGGCATGAAAGTGTGGGGCAAGAGTTAGTAGTTTATAATGGAGTATGTGAACAAAGGAGGAGAAACAAGGTTTTGAAATATATGGCACCAGAAGCTCAAAAATCCTTTCAATCAAGTAGGTAAATCTGTACACAGAGGGTTTAATTCTCATCAGTGCTTATTCAAATGGAAGTTCTTGCCTGTTCAGATTATGCTTGATAATTATAATTCAATGTATAGAATTACAAATGCCCCATATATGTAAAAAAATATTTTTCTAATCTCATGATGGATTAGTAAAAATTTTTTAAATGGTGTATTAGTTATCAATATTGTTTGGATGTTTGACTCCTCCAAACCTCATGTTGAAATCTGATCCCCAGTGTTGGAGGTGGGGCTTAATAGGAATTGTTTGGGTCATGGGGGCAGATCCCTCATGAATAGATTACTGCCCTCCCAGGAGGGGGAAGTAAGAGAGTTCTCACTCTGTTAGTTCCCTCTAGAGTTGGTTGTTAAAAAGAGCGTGGCACATCCCCCCTTGGTTCCTCTCTTGCCGTGTGATCTCTGCAAATGCCAGCTCCTCTTCACCTTCCACCATGAATGGAAGCAAATGTTGGTGCCATGCTTCTTGTACACCCTGCAGAACTGTGAGCCAAATTAACCTTGTTTCTTTATAAATTACTGAGCCTCAAGTACTCCTTTATAGCAACACTAAACAGACTAGGATAGCTATTGCTGCATCATAAATTATTCCTAAATTTAGTGGTTTGGAACAACAAACATTATCTCCCTGTTTCCTTGGGTCAGGAGCTGGGTCGTCTCTTGTGAGGCTACAGTCAGGTATCTGCTATGGCTGCAGTTGGCTTGGTATGGGGAGGGGGTTCTTTTTCAAGCTCACTCAGTGGGTGTTGGCAGGATTCAGTTCCTTACGGGTTGTTGGACTGAGAGCCTCAGTTCCTCCCTGGCTGCCGGCAGGAGTCCTTCATTTCATTGCCATGTGGGCCCCTCCACAGGGCAGCTCACAGTGTGGCAGCCAACTTCTATCAGAGTGAGAAAGTGAAAGAGGAAGAGAAAGCAAGATGGAAGACACAGTCTTTTTGTAACCTAATCTCAGAAGTGACATTCCATCATTTCTGCTGTACCCTCTTAGTTAATAGCCACTTAGTTAGTCATTACGTCTAGCTCACCCTCAAAGGACGAGTATTACACAAGGATATGAACACCAGGAAGCAGATGTCATCATTCTAGAGGCTGCCTACCACCTATGGGAGTGGTGTTTTTTCAAATAAAGTTTGAATATACCATTTTAACTGCAATTTGGAAAATGCTTTGAGCATCTCAATATAGAATGTGAAAGAAATTATGTAATCCTAATTTGTGTGTATATGAAAGATACCTTCTTTTGTCAACTTTAAATGTGTTTATTAAAGATCTGAGAGAAAATTCAGATCAGCACTAATAGATGAAAATTAAAAATGCAAATAGACAATAAAATGTCAATTATTCTGACAGAAGTAGATTGTAAGAAAAACATATTCAAACCACACCAAAAGTATTAATCCATTAAGAGGAAGAGACACCCTTCAAATAGAAGTAAAAAATAGATTTCAGTTTCTGATATTTCAATTAAAAAAGTGAAGCCGGGCAGGATAGTGCATGCCTGTAGTCCCACCTACTTGGGAGGCTAAAGTGAGAGGATTGCTCAAGCCCAGGAGTTTGAGGGTAGCGTGGGCAATGCCATTTCTTAAAAAAAAAAAGTGAATTACATAAACACATTGAAAAAAAGATTTTGATTTTCTAATTTAAGCCCAAATATTGACATCAACAAACATAACAAAAACTGATAACATGTCAGTACAATGGGGTTATCAACAACAGACTGGTTATGAGTGCCATCAGTTCAAAGAGTATTTGAGATTA
Source organism: Indri indri (assembly GCA_004363605.1). NCBI lineage: Eukaryota > Metazoa > Chordata > Mammalia > Primates > Indriidae > Indri > Indri indri. The sequence continues at coordinate 14,278 of RJWJ010023647.1, read as the reverse complement.
GTCCCTGAACAAGAAAATTTGAATTGCCTTGAAATCTTTCAGCTTATATATGAAAGAAATGAAATAGAAGCCTTTCCAAAATTTAACAGTAATCCTAAAAATCTGCATGTCATTTCTATCAGTGATTTGTAGAACTGAAAAAAATTTTTCTGAGCTATCAATAACTCAAAAAAATCAACCGTGGTAGGGGCAAGATTGAATTATCTTTCTTCTCTATGGAAAATGATATTATAAAATGGTCATACAAGAATATAATTTAAAAATACGATTTCTTTTATCATCCTAACTAGGTATTTATCTTCGTACTTAATTTTTGTGTTTGTAATTTTATATTTCGTTTCTTAAAGAAAAGAGTGCTGTCACAAGGGAATATTGTTTAGACTCCATAAAACTTTATCTGCTATGGTCTGAGGGGTTCCAGAGCAGGAGGGTTCATGATCTTTGCTGACTTTGGGGAAGAAAAGCTGAAGAAGGCAGCTGGAGAGCTTCCAGAACTAACTGAACTTAAATCATGAGCTACTCAGTTAATATTCAAGAGACTGTTTTAAACCTGAACAGACAGAGTCATCTTTAATAAGCCAGCCCCACTGCACTCCAGAGTGGGAGTGGCAGCTTAGGAGCATCAAGAGAATAATTACATACATCGAGGTGAGTTTTTTTGCACATTCAAGTCGTGCTGTGTAAATTTTGGTCCCTTGCCTCATTCAAACCCCTTTTCTATATGACAACCCTTAAAATATTAGGAAACAATAATGTCCTCTCCAGAGCCCTCTCTTTTGCTTGGCTAAGCATCTCTAGGCCTTTGCCATTTCTCGTAACACATGGTGCTATGATTTGAATGTGCCTCCCAAAAGTTCATGCGTTGGGAATTTAATCCCTGATGCAACAATGTTGGGAGCCAGGGCCTAATAAGAGGTGAGCAGGTCATGGGGGCGCAGGGCTCCATGAATCAATTGATGTCATTATCATGGAAGTGGGTTAGTTACCATGAGGTGGGTTCTTATAAAGTGAGTCCAGCCCCAGGTGACTCTCTCTGTCTTGTTCACACTTCCTCATCGTATGATGCCTTCTGCCAGGCCTCACCAGATGCCGACACCATAGACCTTCCAGCCTCCAGAACCTGAGCCAAATAAACTTCTATTCTTTATAAATTACCCAGCTTGTAGTATTCTGTTACCGCAGCAGAAAAGGGACTAAGACACATGAATTCCATGTCTTTTGTCAGCCTGGCTATCCTCTTCCAGGTGGATTCTATTTTGCCAATGTCCATCTTTCAGTGTGGTAGCCAGGGTAGAGACTATGTGAAGTTTGGGGGCTTTGACATCACGTTGATTTTTCTGGGGGTGTTATAATCCATGCACATAGCTTACATTCAAATAATTCCTTTAAGTTTTTTTTCATACATCCTGCTGAAGGACAGGTCTCCACAGTGCCCCACCCCCTACTCTTCATTCTATCTTAAAATTATGAAGTTGCTTTGGGGGAATTATGTATGGGATTTATTTGATTATCCTAATAAAATTTTATTTTATTAGACTCTGCTCAGGTTCCAACCTTTCAAGATCTTTTGGAGTCCTAATTTGGTCACCTAACATTAGCTCTCCCTTCAAACCTCAGATCATATAATGATTTTATCAGCTTGCTATCAAGAACCACATCAAACTTATCAATAACCAAGTTGACGGGGTTAAGGACAGAGCCTGTGGCAGGCCACTGGAGACCATCTTCCAAGCTGAAACACATTTATCAATCAACACTCCTTGGAAAACACTGTTCAACTAGCAACGAATTTACCTCACCATACAACCTCTATTATTCTACCTTGTTCATGAAAAATCACTGAAATTTTTATCAAGTATCTTGCTAAAATCAAGCTGTCAAATTCTAATATATCTTTTTGTTGTCTTGATCAGTCACAAATTAAAGAATCCCTTCCTTCTTGAACTCCTGGCCTCAAGGGATCCTCCTGCCTTGGCCTCCCAAAGTGTTGGGATTACAGGCATGAGCCACTATACCTGGTCTCCCTATTATATATTTTGGGCCACATAATATTGAACATGAAGTGAATAAATAGAAATGTCCTAATCCACCACTCTTGAATAAATGCCAATCCTATCATAAAGCAAGTTTGGGGCTTTGTACAAAGGAGGCCATTGATTCTCTGTGTGTGTATGTTGATTGTGGTAAAATATGCATAAAATAAAATGTATCATTTTAACCATTTTAAAGCATACAGTTCAGTGGCGTGAAGTACATCCACAATGTTGTGCAACCATCACCACTATCTAGTTCCAGAACATTTTATCACCCCAAACAGAAGCCCCACACCCATTAGCAGTGGCTCTTTCTTCTCACCTTACCCTGGGCCCTGGCACCCACTAATCTGCTTTCTGTCTCTATGGATTTGCCCACTCTGGATATTTCATTTAAATGGAATCAAATAATATATGACTTTTTGTGTCTGTCTTCTTTCACTTACCATGATGTTTTCAAGGTTCATCCATATGGTAGCATGTATCAGCATTTTATTCCTTTTTATGACTGAGTAATATTCCATGATATGAATATATCACATTTGGTTTATCTAGTCATCAGTTGATGGACATTTGGGTTGTTTCCACCTGTTGTTGGCTCTTGTGAATAGCATTGCGATGGACGCCATTGACAAATTTGAACTCTCAGAATGAAGAAATTCTTCCTACCAAGGGAGCTTTAAAACTGTTCCCGACTGAGAGACTTTCTGCCTCCAGAGCACAAGAACGTGGTCCCAGGGAGCTCGCAGACACAGAGGTGAGAGAAGAGAGTTGCAGCCTCTCTCAGAGTTCACAAGCAAAGGCTTGTCCTCAAAAACCACCCTGCAGCATGAGTGCAAGTAAGGATTTAAGACCTCACAGTAAGAGACTGAAACACACAGGACATGAACAGCTTAGGATCTACGCAAAAAAGAGGCTCCTGAATGTTCCAGCACAGAAATTTGTTTCATAGCTCCACTACTTAAAGGTTGGCACCAGTTCCTTAGTGAGGACACTGGACTGAAACTAGAACCTACAGTATTCCTTTAGAGTTTGTCGTACAAACATACATAAAGGAAATTGTGTGTAATTGCCAAGATCATTGTGGGTCAAATTCCAATAGATCTTTCTGTTGTCTTCATGAAGCTACAAATGAAAGAACCCTCTCCTTCTTTAACTACTGTGTATCCTTATCTGAACCAAATAACCCTGTCCAACTGTATGAGTAAAGTCTCAAGTGCTCAGAGATTTTAAATGTAGCTGTTCTCCTCTATTGAAAGCTGCCCTAATGAAGCTTATTTCCATTTGAATGAGCTACTCTTGCTACTCACAGTGTGGTCCTTGGACAAGCAGCATTAATATCACCCAAGAGCTTATAAGAATTGCAGAATCTCAGTACCCAACTCAAGCCAACTGGATCAGAATCTGCATTCTAACATGATCCCCAGGTAATTCGTGTGCACGTTAAGGTTTGAGAAGCACTGTGCTATACCACATCCCAGGGCCTTCCCTTGCCATCTTGTTCAGAATGAAAGCCACAGTCCTTCAAAAAGCCTGCATGTCCTCCCCATCCCCTTACCTTTCTGACATCATACCCTAAAATGTCCCCCTGGCTTTTTCCACTCTGGCATCCTTGCTGTTCCTGGAACTTACCTGGTCCATTCTTGCCCCAGGACCCTTGCACTTGCTATTCTGTCTGGAATACTCCCTCCAGATATCACATGGCCGCCTTCTCATCACTTTCATGTCTTTAGTCATTTAGTTACTTTCTCAGTGAGGCCTTCCCTGGTCACCCAACTTTTAATTGTAACACATTGTCCCCTAGCCCCCAGGGAACTGCTTTGACCCTTTCCCTAACTGAACTTTCTTTAGAACTTAATAGGACATCAGCTTCCTGAACTAGCATGCAAGTTACATGAGGACTGTTTTTTGTTTTGTTTTACTTGTTAGAGTTCCCTACTGAGGGCCTGGGACATGGTAGCTATGCGTCTCTCGATAGGCCAGTCTAGCAACCAGGAAATCAAGAAAGAAAGTCAAGTTCATCCATCCCTACCGGCTCCTACTGATCCCGCCTTCTCTCATTTCCTTTCTTGCTCAACTTAGATTTAATTATAGAAAGAATGGGTTACATAGGAAAGTTAAAATGAAACAGGAAAGTATAGAATACAAAAGAAACATCATGCTCTCCTCCCCGAACTTTTCCCTCAGTCCCACTCCATAGAAGTTTCCATTTTTAGGATTTGGTTTTAAATTTTTACGATGGTTATTATAGAACCTGAAATAATTTGATTAAACCTTTGTTTTTTGATTTATCAATGTGTCTATTGATTCTCTGCTGCAAAAACTAGAAATTTAAAAAAAATTCCCTATTATGAAAATAAAGAGATGAATACATCTATAATGCCACTTATTTTCCCTTATCAGTCTTTATTAAATATACTGTTTTAGTTCCTCTTTAGTTCTTCTGTGGTATATTTTACAGCTTCAGATAAAATACCAAAATCTTTATGTCTAGATTTATCAAATTCAGGCAGATCCTATTGACTCTCCACTATGACAGATGAAAAAATTGGCATACTGTTCTTTTTTTTCCTCATTCACATCCCATTTCCTTATTAGACTGTTTTTTACCTTATCAAGGTTTATAATATTTACATTCTGTTCTGTAACTATAATTATACTCTTCTATGCTTTGACTATGGATTCATTCTAAGAATAAAAATCATTTTAAAAGCTATTATCATATTATAATTATTTTATATAATTCACCATTGAACCAATGATGATTGGTTCTTTAGAGAAGAATGTAATCCAATGCCATTAAAACTTTAAAGTGTAGGCCAGGCACGGTGGTTCACGCCTGTAAATCCTAGCACTCTGGGAGGCCGAGGCAGGTGGAGGCGGGTGGATCGCTCAAGGTTAGGAGTTTGAGACCAGCCTGAGCAAGAGCGAGACCTCTTCTCTACTAAAAAAAAAATAGAAATGATCTGGACAACTAAAAATATATATATAGAAAAAATTAGCTGGGTATGGTGGCCCATGCCTGTAGTCCCAGCTACTCAGGAGGCTGAGGCAGTAGGATCGCTTGAGCCCAGGAGTTTGAGGTTGCTGTGAGCTAGGCTGATGCCACGGCACTCTAGCCCGGGCAACAGAGTGAGACTCTGTCTCAAAAAAAAAAAAAAAAAAAAAAAACCAAAAACTTTAAAGTGTAAAGAAAAATTACTTGAACATCAGTATCTGAATATCTCCTATTTTCTTATCTTCCTTTATTTGTAGGTCATTCTCAGGTACCACTGCTTCTGGTACTTCATGCCACTTTCTTTCTTAGAGACCTTTTTCATTTTTTCTGGAAACCCTGTTTTTCTGAAAGCTGCTCAGATACTTTTTCAGTAGGGTGGGTGTCAAGTAGATTTTCTAAAATGTACAAGTCTTTACAAGTCCAAAAATGTCTCCATTTGCCCCTCTACTTGATGGACAGTTTGGCCGAATATAGAATTCTAGATTCAAAGCCTTTGCTTCTCGGAACTTGGAAGCAGGGCTTCTTCCATTGGCATGAGACCTGTGCACTCCAGGAAAGAATGTGGCTTGAAATACAACAGGCTGAGAATGACTTGGAAATAAAGGAAGTAAAAGAAAATAAGAGGTCCCATGCTTAGGAGGGCTCCATGCTTGGTTTGGTGCTCTGTTGTCATCATCTTGAAATACCTATTAATAATAATTTTTGAACAAGGGGCCCACATTTTCATTCTCACAGAGCCCTGCAGATTATGAAGCTGGCCCTGCTTGGAAGAAATTCAAGCATCTAGCATGTCAGTAAGTCTGAAATAGGTAACATGATTTCTCTTTCTGGAAACTTTCAGTATACATGCACACATTTATTTTAATCATTAGAGTTCTGAATTTTCACCAAGATATATCCAGCTGTGGGTCTTATCACACTGTTGTTGGCATTTAGTGGGGCTCTTAACTCTCAACTCATTCATTTCATTCTTATGATTAGATATTTTTCTCCTTATTCTTTCTGTAATTTTTTGTTCCATGTCTTTGTTTTCTTCCCTTATAGAACTGAAAGATGGATGTTGGACTTCAGTCATCTTTTATGTCTCAATTTTTCTCTCATATCTTCCCTTTCCTTGCCTTTTCGCATTATGTTCTGAAAGATGTCCTTTGTTTTTATCTTCCAAATCACTAATTTGGTCTTTAACTTGTTCATTCATTGTTCAGCTCATTCACTTTTTAAAAAAAATAAATTTGGGGCCAGGTGTGGTTGCTAATGCCTGTAATCCTAGCACTTTGGGAGGCCGAGGTGGGAGGATTGCTCGAAGCCAGGAATTCAAGACCAGCCTGGGCAGTATGGCAAGACCCCATCTCTACAAAAACCAAAAAATTAAAAAAAAAGAAAAAAGCTGGGCATGGTGGCACGGGCCTATAGTTTCAGGTACTATGGAGGCTGAGGCAGGAGGATGGCTTGAGCCCAGGAGTTGGAGCTTGCAGTGAGCTGTGATCGTGCCACTGCATTCCAACCTAGACAACAGAGTGAGACCCTGTCTCTAAATAAATAAATAAATAAATTTTGGCAATCAATTTTTTGTGGTTCCTCAAACTATGAAGGTGCTACAAAGGCTCCTTTTTCATAGCAGCTTGGTCTCGTTGCTTGAAATTTGCTCTCAAGTTTCTCTGAGGCTATTCATTAGGATTAAGGAAAAAAAAATTGCTTCTCTTATGTTCCTGAATCATATTTCTTCCAGGGTGAGCTGTTTCTTTTGTGTTTGTTTTTCATGTTAGTCCTTTCTAATGCAGCTGATTTTCTTCACATGCCTTTTTTGTACTTTCATATTTATAAGTTTCTGTTTATTATTATGTAGCTGGGTTGGGCTTTTACTGCAGTTTATTAACACGGTTCTTCCCCGAATGGGAGCCCTGACTGTGGGTTTTAGGTGGGTGGGTGAGAACTATTTACAGGCATTCGCCTAGCCTGGTAGGTTGGCAGTCGGCCAGCAGGTTGGGGAACTCCTCCATTATCAAAATGAGAACAGCCTTATTCTGGGAGGATAGAACCTGGGTGTATATTTATCCTTGCCTTTTACTCCTCCTCCATTTCCCTGGTGTCTGTTCTGGAGGCCTGGACTTACACCTTAAGCTCTGCCGTGTCTCTCTTCCAGCTCACAGTCCCCTTAGGAGTCCTCCTGGGGCACGGTGCCCGTTTTCTTTAGACAGCAGTGCTAGCTCCAGCCTAGACCAGTGGCTTTCGGTGTGGTCCCAGACCAGCAGCATCAGCATGACCTGGAAACTTGCTAGAAATGCAAATTCTCAGCCTCACCCCAGACCTACTGGAACTCCTGGGGTGTGGCTCAACACTCTGGGTTCTAACAAGCCCAAGAACAAGCCCAGTGGTTTAAGAACGACTGGCCTAGGGCAAAGCCACTGCTGCTGGCAGTTCTGTCTCTGAGGCTGAGAGGCAAGGGCACACTTGTTCAGGTGGTTCCAAAAGAGTTCTTTAATGAGTTACCCTGATGACTGTCCAGTGGCTCACTCCTTTTCTTTAAATACATTGACTGGAGCTTGAGCCTTCTCTGAGGCTTTCTTTGGAAGACCCACAATTACTTTCGTGTGGTTTCTGTTTCTTTTTTCAAACAATCAAATCCCATCTGCTTAAAAAAAAAAATGCAATTAGCTGGGCGTGGTGGGCACACCCATAATTGCAGCTTCTTGGGAAGCTGAGGCACAAGGGTCACTTGAGCCCAGGAGTTGGAAGCTGCAGTGAGCTATGATCATGCCGCTGCACTCTAGCCCGGGTGACAGAGTGAGACCCTGTCTCTAAAATAATAAAATAAAAAATAGCAATTTTATCATAACACAGGGATATAATTAATAAATCAAATAGTATTAAATGCCTTATAATGAAAAGAAGCAGTCTCTGCTTGCAATACTACACTCCTGCCCTCCTCCCACCCTCCATGACACCCAGACCCATTTTCTACTGGCAACTACTTTGAACTGTTTTAGCCACTTTCTGTTATTTAACTCCATATTTCTCAATAAAATACTTTTGTGGCTCTTTCTCAATTTCTCAGTTTTGGACATTATCTACTGACTTCCTGTTATTGTTACTGAAGATTTAACTCTTTCTTCCGTTCCTCCCTTTCTCCTCTTTCCATCTTCTAAGTACAGACAGTTACATTACATTGGTTTTTTTTTTTTTTTCGAGACAGGGTCTCACTCTGTCACCCAGGCTGGAGTACAGTGGTGTGATCATAGCTCACTGCAACCTCAAAGTCCTGGACTCAAGTGATCCTTCTGCCTCAGCCTCCTGAGTAGCTGGGACTACAGGCGTGCACCACCACAACCAGCTAATATCTTTTGTAGAGACGGGTCTCACTATGTTGCCCAGGTTGGCCTCGATTTCCTGGGCTCAAGGGATCCTCTGACTTTGGCCCCCCAAAGTGCTGAGATTACAGGCACGAGCCACCAGTCTGGCCGACATTTTTTTGTTTAAATTAATAGCCATTAAATTAAATGGGATTCAGCCGGGTGTGGTGGCTCACACCTGTAATCCTAGCACTCTGGGGGGCCAAGGCGGGAGGATTACTCAAGGTCAGGAGTTCAAGACCAGCCTGAGCAAAAGTGAGACCCCATCTCTACTAAAAATAGAAAGAAATTAGCTGGACAACTAAAAATATATGGAAAAAGTTAGCCGGGCATGGTGGTGCATGCCGGTAGTCCCAGCTACTCGGGAGGCTGAGGCAGGAGGATCGCTTGAGCCCAGGAGTTTGAGGTTGCTGTGAGCTAGGCTGACACCACAGCACTCTAGCCCAGGCAACAGAGTGACACTCTGTCTCAAAAAAGAAAGAAAATTCAAAAAAAATTAAATGGGATTCACTATATAACCCCATAGTGTGCTACGATTTCTCTGTCTTACAACTTCAGTTTGTTCTAAAGTTAAAATTGACTTTTCCTTTTTTTTTTTTTTTTTGAGACAGAGTCTCACTCTGTTGCCTGGGGCGAGTGCCTTGGCGTCAGCCTAGCTCACAGCAACCTCAAACTCCTGGGCTCAAGCAATCCTACTGTCTCAGCCTCCCGAGTAGCTGGGACTACAGGCATGCGCCACCATGCCCGGCTAATTTTTTCTCTATATATTTTTAGCTGTCCAATTAATTTCTTTCTATTTTTGGTAGAGACGGGGTCTCGCTCTTGCTCAGGCTGGTTTCGAACTCCTGAGCTCAAACAATCCGCCCGCCTCGGGGCCTCCCAGAGTGCTAGGATTACAGGCTTGAGCCACCGCGCCCTGCCTGACTTTTCCTTTTATTTGCTTATCGTTCCAAGTGCTTATTTATTAATTTACTCTCAGATGCTCCTATATATCTGCCATACTCTTGTCAGTTATTTTTTCTAATGTCAAAAAGACCATTTCAAACACCCTATCAGCTTCATTATTTTTTAATTCCCGGAGAGTTTTGTAGCCTCCTGTCCTCTCCAATCTGAGAGATTTTTCTCTAGGCCTCTGCTCAGCTCTGGTCCTGGGGTTTCCCTTTACCCTTCTCCCATGTTTCATGAATCTCCGCAGGAAGTACTTAAGCAGCTCAGCATAAAATCACCCTTCCTTGAATTGTACTTCTAATTCCTGGCCTCTAATTCCTGACCTATTGTGAGTAGGTCATTCTTTTGATATATACAAGCCAATTTATGCCTAGTATCTAAGTTTGTTCTTCTTAAAAAAAAATAGCTTTATTGAGGTATAATTGATATACAATAAACTGCATGTATTTAATGTGTACGATTTAATGAGTTCGGACATTTGCACATTCCCATAGAACCATCACCACAATCAAGGTAATAGACATATCCATCACCTCCAAAACTTTCCTTATGTCCCTTTGTCCTTGTGTCTCCTTGCCCAGGGAAGGCCATCCTACCCCTAAACTCCAGCCCCATGATGCAGCCTCTTGCATACTTGCTCACAGACATCCTTCATGCCAATGGGCACCTCAGATTCTTGAGTCTGCCGTCCCTTGGATTCCACATTACTGTGCCCTCTTCAGCATACAGAAGAAAATACAGACTGTGAGAAGCTCGGGTCAAGTCTCACCTGCTCCTCTCACTAGCTGCATAACCTTAGGCAAATTAAGTCTTATTTTCTACATTAGAAAAGCCCAAGGATCATAACACCACTTGCATTAAGGTTGTTGTAGGGATTAAATGAGACAATATATTCTAAGTAGCTCGGAGAGTTCCTGGTACAGAAATACTAGCTCTGTTTTCCATTCTCTGCTATATTGTCTCTGCTCCTACTGCCAACTGCCTTTTTTGCATTGTCATCTGATTTTAACAGTTCCTTTGGACAATGGGCTTTTTTTTTCCTTTTTATGACAAACTCACCCTCTCCACGCATCTATACCTGGGTCTGTTTCTCTAGCACACCTGCCTCCACTTCTCCCATACCTTGATACTTCCCTTTGGCCTCATTCAAGAAACTTAGTCTGATTTCAAATAGGGAGGCTTTCTTGTCTGCCCAATCCTGCTGCAAATAAGTGATCAAATCAATAGTCTGATGTCCATCTTTTTTGGTGGAGAGTATTTTCTAGCTCAAAGACAACTGCTGGTAAGAAAGATGAAAACAAAATAGAAATTGAGCAATTTTGCTTTATCATCTGTCAATATTACACCATCTGCCCCAAGCATCATGCCTACACTTTCCTTGTTCTTTTTGCTCATTCTAAATATAGATTAAAGAGTCCTTTTAGTTGTCCGTAACTTATTTTGGCAAGGTTCCGCTCGTCCTGGGCTTTAATCTTCCTGACACCTTTTATACAACTCTGTGAAGCAATTTTGTATTTGTTCTTGATTATGCCTTTCTCTAAGTCCTCTGAAAATCTTGGCTCTTCAGGGTTCTCTGCAGACCTCATGATTAACCCTTTGCTCACCGTTTTTACTCTTGTAAATTATCACTTTCTTAAAAGCAGGCACTATTTTTGTCTTTCTTTTATTTTCTTCTTGACATCCAGCATAGTGCCTTGTAAGAAACAGACCTCCATGAAATCTTATTAACCCAATTTGTTTTTGTCACTACATGCTAAAATAATTCTTTTTAGTGTACCTGTTGATGGCATCTTTAAAGCTATTCTTTCTGAAACGTATGGGAATACAAATTCCTTTCTCATAACTAACCCTGAATATTAAAGCTGACTACATGTTTATGACTATTTTTAAGTACTAAAGAAAAAGATAGCTGGGAATTCTGAACTCTATCTCCTATACTATGAAGAAATATATTTAGTGGTATTTTATAGCTTTTGTGCAAATTAGAAAACAAAATTAAAACTTCCAATCCCTTTGGGTTTAATGTTAATTTTCTAATTAGGACCTATAAAGCAATAAATCTGTAAGGCAATACAATGAAGAGATAGGACTCACAATTTAATTAAATCTATAGAATTATTAGGCCATAAATTAGTTATCCATGGGGAAAAAGGGCTATAAGACATATAGGAGAATTTTAAGGACAATGCACAATATCTAAATTTATTACATATATATTTTGTGTTGCAATTTTCAGGTCACAAAAGCATTACTTGTCATTTGGATTCAATTTGAAAGAGATTCTTTGAATTAAAAAAACATTTGTTTATTGATCATTAGGAGTGACTGTTGATCATATCAATTAGATGTATCAATTAGAACCAGGGATGACTGACTTCTGAAATAAGAATGGAAAAAAAATTCATTAGAAACTTGCCCAGAATTTTCTATTACAGTATTTATCAATGTTTTCTATCTGCAATATTGCCAAACACACTGCCTTCAGTGCTTAACAAATGTCTGTGGGTGTTGATACACTAGGGATTTTGCCACTGTCTCTCATTCAGTCCCCTTCAAAGATACACATTCCAGTCTTATTTATTGGTAAATATTACCTTATTTGGTTTGTCTCTTATAATGTAAAAAAACAAACACCTGACAGTAAAAAAAAAAGCAACACAAAAAAATCTACTTGAGTTGGGAATAAAACTTTCTTATGTAGCTTGGAAAGTAAAATTTTTCATTTTCATAAACGGGGATGGTGAAAGATGTAGAATTTGATTAACCCCAGTCTGGTTAGTTGTCCCTCCTTTGTGCTGCCGCAGCTCTTTGTGCTTTTCTCTACCACCGTACTTAGCATACTATGTTGTAATTTTGTATCTACTTGTCTTTTTCACACAGTGGGAGCCCTTTGAGGCTTAGCAACTACAATATGTCTATAGTAGACAATAATGACTAATGAATGAATGGATGGAAGAATAAAATTTTAAATTTACTGCTACTTTTAAATTTACTAATGTCTCAGGCTAATAATAGGCACACACACATACACACAGATATGCATAATTTTCCTGACTTAACCATTATTACTAACATGTTATTCACCCAACCAGGAATATCTTCCCAAGCTACAGTGAAGTGCAATAGAACCCAAAGTGAGAAACCATCATAGTGCCCTGCATAACTATTCTTTTTTTTTTTTTTTGAGACAGAGTCTGGCTCTGTAGCCAGGGCTAGAGTGCCGTGGTGTCAGCTTAGCTCACAACCACCTCAAACTCCTGGGCTCAAGCAATCCTCCTGCCTGAGTCTCCTGAGCAGCTGGGACTACAGGCATGCACCACCATGCCCAGCTAATTTTTTCTCTCTATATATATTTTTAGTTGTCCAGATCATTTCTTTCTATTTTTTAGTCAAGACGAGGTCTCGCTCTTGTTCAGGCTGGTCTCAGACTCCTGATTTTGAGCGATCCACCTGCCTCGGCCTCCCAGAGTGCTAGGATTACAGGTGTGAGCCACCATGCCCGGCCAACTATTCTTTATTAACTAGGCTGGCATTTGAAACATACTTTGTAGATACTCTTTGTGTATAAGAGTGTTTTGATAGATCAAAGTAATATGCAAATTCAAGCATTTATGATTTTGGGATAGCTCTGAGTTGTAGGTCCCTTAAAGGTAAAACTTAAAAAAATTTAAATAGACTTTATTTTTTTAGAACAGTTTTACATTTACAGAAAAATTAAGACATTGGTAGAGTTCCCATATGCACATACCCAGTTTCCCCTATTATTAATATCTTACATTAGTCTGATACGTTTGTTACAATTAATGAGCTGATACTGATACACTGTTAATTAAAGCCTATAATTTATTCTGATTTCCTTAGTTTTAATCCAATGTCCTTTTTCTTTTCCAGGATCCCATCTAGGACAATACATGTCACACTTAATTGTCGTGTCTCCTTAGGCTCCACTTGGCTGTGACAGTTTTTCAGACTTTTCTTATTTTTCGTGACCTCAACAGTTTGAGGTATACTGGGCAGGTACTTTGTAGAATGTGCCTCTGTGGGAATTTGTCTGATGTTTTTCTCATGGTAGACTTGGGTAGATGTGAAACTTTTTTTTTTGTAAGGAGACATCAGTCTAACACAGTGGTGGTTCTCAACTTTCTTCTGCTTCCACACTGTTCACACATTTGGCACACTCTCTCAGGAGAGCGTAACGTCTCTCATCAGAGTAGGGATAGAGGCATGAGGGCACAGCACTAGGACTTAGGAGACTCTCTGGATGTGTATATGTTAATCTAAAAAAGTGTCTTCTTCATCCCCATTTAGAAGGATCAAATTTTACCTCCTTATTTTATAATCCATTTGGGTTGTAAAGCTTGACAAAACAATTGCCCCATAACATTTTGATCTCTGGAAGATAGGTGTAACTTTAGAATGTATTATAACAAGATTTAACTTCTGCACAGACTCAAGAAAAAGGCTATATTTAAACATTTTTATTATAAAAATTTCAAAAATACATAAAAGTTGAAAGACAAGTACAATGAACACCCATAGACACATCATGACCTAGATTTAACTGTCAATATGACTGTATTTGCTTCATTCATCTCTCTCTCCCTCCTTTCTTTCTGTTGAATTTTTCAAAGCAAGTCCTGACACAGTGTTTCACCTTTAAAAACCTCAGCATGCATCTCCCCAAAATAAGGACATTCTTCTACAAAATCACAATATTACATCACACCAAAGAAAATTAATATTTCCTTAACATCATCTAATATCTAGATTATATTTAACAATTTAAATTTTCCCCCAGACTGTCTTTTATAGCTGACTTTTTAGAATCAGGATATGTCGAGGTTCGTGAATTGTATTTGGTTATTGTATTCGTTCTCAGGACTGTTACCTAGATCTGGAAGTGTTCCTCCCCTCGCCTGTCCTCTTTTTTTTTTTTTTTTTTTTTTTTT
>RJWJ010023646.1:0-25603 GCA_004363605.1 Indri indri | reverse complement strand
CTCCCAACTTCAGCCTTCCCTTCCCACCTTCCGTGTTCATCTGCGTTACTTATTCAATATTTTTCTTTAAATCATCTCACTTTCAACTTAACTAAATTCCTCTAAAGAGGAAACATCATTTCACTACCATAGGCAGAAAATCATCCTCCATTACTGTAATCAGAAGGTGGCTGGGACGTGACATGGAGACAGAATCATGTTGTTAAAATGAGCTGCAGCCTGCGTCTGCCACAGGCTCTGAGCCTGCGCCCACTCGGGGTGGACACACCCAACACCGCCAGGGCCAGGGAGGGACCTGCAGGGACGTGGGGCTTTATTTGTATAATAAATGGGTGACCCTGATGGGGATGATGAAACCTAACAACTCATGTTCTTTACACGCAGGAACTCAACCCTCACCAGAGCCGCAAAGGCAGGGCGTCGCCATCCCCATTCACAGACGAGGAGACTGAGGGTCAGAGAACACAAGGAACCTGCTCAGGACACACTCGTGGGCACCCCACAGTGGGCAGGGGCTTCCGGATGCCTGGTCTCTGAGTCTATTCTCCATCCTGGGCATCGTGGACACAGGATTCCCATGTGAATTTCAGGGGGGCACTTAGATCACCTTCGCTCACATGGAACCGCCACTCCATGATGTGCCCCCTGGGGTTGGGCTCTGGGACGGAGCCAACACCCACTCATCCCAGAGCCCCTAAAAATGAATCTTGCTTGACTTTCCTTTCTTGGGGATTAGCAGATAAAATACTGTGTTTCTCACGGTGTCTTAAGCGTCCTTTCTTCCCGGCTGAGACCAAGACGGGTGGAGGAGAGAGGGAGCCGCAGGGTGGAGATTCGACAAGTTTAATTACAGTCTCCAGTTCAAGCGCAGGGTGATCCGATACCTGAGGCGCTGGCTGCTCCAACCTCAAGGAGGGACGCCCCACGCCCCGCGGAGCAGAGCCGTCTCCCGACTGGGGAGGAGTCGGCATGTGGCAGCCTTCACTCATCGGTAGACGCTTCTCCCAGATTCTCCTCTTGGCGCTGAAATGATCTCCATGGTAACCGTGGAGCCCTTGGTGGTGAATTAGAGGAGCTGTTTTCAATCATCCTGGAAACCATGGCGTCAGGTACATAAAAGCCTTCCAGAACCTTCTGGCTCAGGGCAGCCACCAGCTGGATGCAGCTGAGGTTGGACCCCAGCCAAGGCCACGTGGAGCAGAAGAGCCACGTGGCTGGGCCCTGCCTGAAATCCCGGCCACGGAATTGTGGGAATCCGGGAATCATTGATTTGTGGTGATTCACAGCGTCCCAGGTGGTGCGTTAGGCGGGGAGAGGACAGTCAGGAGGAATGGCGCCGACTGGGAGGGGCCGAGCCTCGGATCCGCGAGGAGCTGCCCACAAGGCCCCTGGACGCGGACCCTCCCACATGCAGCTGGTGACCTGCAGCTGGTGCTGATGCCACGTGGCCACGTACCTCCCCTTCCCTCCGTGGTTCTTTATCACCCTCCTGCCTGTCGGGTGCAATTTCTCTGGCTGCAAGGCATCCTCCTGGCTGCGTGGGCTCACACGACGAAGGTCGTTTCCAGCCTGACTCGGATGGTTTTCACCTGATCCCCTCATGTCCTCGGGGCGCCGCCAGGCCTGTCGTTGTCTTAATTCATCTTCCGTGACTTACAAAGGGATCGTCCCAGCGTGGGCCACATCAGCGCCACGTACCACACCTGCCCAGCCCGGGCCAGGCAGGACCAGCGCTCAGAGCTGCTTCTGAGGGGCCGAGGTCAGGGATTTCAAGGGGCAGGTCACGCCTGGTCAAGCCCTGCGTCCAGCCTCCATCCACAGCCACGTGGAAGCAGCTGCGCTGGCCATGGTCACAGTGGCCTGTGGTCGTGGGTCCTGCTGTGTGTTGCGTGTCTGGCATTTGCTCCCTGCACCTCCCGTGGCAAAGCCTGACCATGCTGTGGGCGGCCACACCTCCCCCCAGCTCTCTGGGCAGCTCTGGAGCTGCTGTCTGCTTGGCCTGGCACTTTACGCAGGACTGCGCCAGTCAGACCCTCCGTGCCCCTGGAGAGCGAGGGCAGAGAGTGATTTGGGGTAATTGCATTTCCGCAGTCAGGGCAGTCGGCCAACATAAACACGCACCTGAGTCTCGGTGCCAGGTCTCTGGGTAAAATAAATTGAGCAGACGAAGTTTCCCAGCATGGCAATAAACTGCACACGAGCGGGGAGGGGGAACGCCGTCTCTCCTCTCGGAGTGAGCTGAGCGGCCGGGGGGCTCCTGAACCCCATCTCCCGGCTCAGAGCAGCAGGTCCCCTCCCCCAGGGCCCCTTTCTGAGCTGGGCCAGGTGCTCTCTGCCCTGCTCCGCAGACACCTCCCTGACCTGGCCAGCAGCCTCGGAGGCCTCAGAAAATGTCCTCACTGCAGGTGAACCAGGAAGAGGGTCCAATTTCCACGGCATCCTCCACGTGAAATCCACCAGACCCAGCCTTTCCCAAGGACACCTGGGCTCCCAGACGCCTCCGTGGGAGAGGCCAGTGGACACAGCCGTGGCCAGGGGCGTTCGTGGTGCCGGGGGGCGCGGCTGTGCACCCGGCTGCTTTGGGAATTTCCTCACTCCGGTGGGCGCACCCCGCCCTCGCTGGTCTCTCCCATCCTCCTGCTGGTCCCGTCTCCCCCACAGCCAGCTGGGCGCCGGGCTCCTCTCTGAGGACCACCAGGCGTGTCCCCCACATTGGTGCTGGCCGGGACGTCCCGGCGTCTCTCCCACACAGCCCGTCCCAGGGCAGGTGCGGGTGTGGGACACGCTGGGGGGGACCAGGGGTAAGCGGCTCACCCACATGGGCCAGGCAGTCCCAGGCAGAGACCAACACCGCCTGCTCAGGGGCTGAGGGTCTCCGCTGCAGACACTGCAGGTGGCACCGTCTGGTCTCTAGCGGATTTGCCTCCATGTGCCTTCAGCATGACAGAAAATGGATGCTTTGTCCACAATTTATTCAAGTGCTTTAAACTCGTGAATTCCCAGTGAAAAAGCAACAAGAAGACAGGAGCTCCCAGGAGGATCCTGGGAGCTGGCTCTCATGGAGACGCATGGAGAGAGAAGCTCTCTTCCCACCAGCTCTACAATATTTAACTCCTGTTTGCATACATGCTCCTGAATGCAAATTTTTTTCTATAATTAAGCCAAATATTTTAAAGTACTGAGTAATGTGCAAGATGCTGTATTTGTCCCTTTGGGCTTTTAAAATAAATCTTCCCAAACTCGAGAGCCGCCTCCTGCGGTGTCCTCCCTGGCCCAGGCACCCTTGTGTCCCTAAGAGAACCCAGGAAAGGTCTGCGAGTGAAAGCTGGGGCTGTGGCCGAGAAGTGAGGCAGCCTGGTGCTCAGCCGGGCCCCCCGCTGCCGTGGGCCTGGAAGACACTCAGTACCTCGATGCTGCCTCCGGACTTCAGGCAATAAACCCGGCCCTTGTGGGACTTCACACCCATCCCCGTGAGTGTGAGGATCATTTGAGCTTCAGGCTTCTGAAAAAGCCCTTGTGTCCTTCTGGCCACACCACAGGCCGGGTCTGAGTTGCTGTAGCCTCATCTCCTTCCTAGCCCTTCCTGCGACCCGAGGCCCAGGTGGCCTCTTCCCCCACCCTGGTTCCGTCCTTCTCCGCCTCATGGTGTCTCCCCTCCAGCCTACTGGCCTGGCAGTCCCCAGTGGTCACCACTGCCTGGGACCAGGAGGGTCGATGTCTCGGCCGCAGGAGCCCCTGAGATTTGAGCCGGGCAGGGGCTGTGGGAGCGTCTGGGCATCTGGGGTCTTTGGCAGCAAAAGAGGGTGAGTGAGAGTCCAGGCCACGGTGTGGAGAAGGTGGGGGGAGGCGCGTGGTCCCCAGCTCTCCACGGGCCACTCCAGGGCCCCCTGGAGTCAGGGACTCGGGGCAGAGACACGAGGCTCAGGAGGGAATAAGACAGAGGTGCGGAGGAGTGAGCAGGTGGCACTCAGGAAGGAGGAGGAGGATGGAACGTCGCAGAAACGGAGGCCACATTACGGCAGAAGGGATCTGGGGGGAGACAGCGGCAACGGGAGGAAACAAACTGAACAAACGTAACCTCGAGAGGAATTAAAGAGAGAGCAATTCAGAGGGAAGAGGAAGGAGGGACGGGCGCCATTTGTTTCTGCGAAGAGAGAAAAACAGGAAGGAAAATGTGCAGGGCTGTGACTCGGGGAGCTTCCCTGCAACCTGGGACGGGCCGGGACCAGGAGCAGCGGCGCTAACTACGTTCCAGGTAAACTCCACGCGGATTATCAACCCGGCCGCGTCCTCCGTTTACTAACCTTCAGAGAGATGTTGTCTCAGGCAAGGGCAACACGGAACAAGTCACTCTTACACTTTTACGGCCCCTGAATCATAGGCAGACTCAGACAGGCTCACACGTTCCAAGCAAAATGGAACTCTGGAAACGCCACTGTAAATTCATCTTGAAAACAACCTACCACTGCCAATAACTTGGGCCAACTGAGGCAGGAAGGAACTGCTCTGGGGGCAGAGCTGGCAGTGAGGGGGTCGAACCCCAGCGTGGCAATGACGCCCGCAGAGCAAAGGTGGCATCTGTCACTTGGACGCCACAGAAATGTCAGTGCTGCCAAAGCTCGCGCTAACATGTTTATGCCTGTACAGACATGTGCACACATACGCCCACATGTATCGCACCTGGAATGGAAGTTTGATGGCACATCCTCGCTCCGTTTGCTAACCGTGGCCACCCTGGGTCTCCCTCCTGCTTCCGCCAAGCTTTCGGCTGTGCTGAGTCATCCCCAGCCCCCAGGACTTCCAGAAGTCACACCAGAATGGCCCTGGCATCTCCCTCCCCAATACAAGGCACCACCTTGCTGGCCACTGGGGAGGGAGGGCCGCCATCTGCTCAGCAGTGGGGGGCCGGGGTGTCGGGCCAGGGCGCCCTTGGCTCAACGTCTGCCACACTGGGCACCCCTGTGAGCGTGTCGGTCGCCTCTGGGGACAAGGCTGTCCTGAGAGCAGCAACGCGTCGGGGCCGGGAGTGAGCAGGTCGCCGACAGCGCGGTGGCTTGGTGGGGGTCCCAGAGGCCCTCATGCTGACCTCCCGCCGCTCGGAACTTACGTGAGGAACCTCAGAGGCCCAGCGTGGACAGGCAGAGCTCAGCGTGGGGCTGCCGGGAGGAGGGTGGGCAGCGGGAGGTGCGGGCCACAGGGCGCTGAGCCCCCGTCATGCGGGGTGGACACGCCCCGGACACGTGCTGTCCACAGAGCCCACGTCGCCAGCTCTGACCGCACACGTGGGCATTTGCTGAGAGGGCGGCCCGAGCGCTGGGTAGCAATGGGCGTATCTCACCCTCCCCGAGAAGTGACGTTGGCGGCGCCATTCACCCTGGTCCTGCGCCTCACACCCTGTGGACGACCCTGAACCCCAGGACATCCCCACCCAGTGAGCCCAGAATAGCAAGTGCGGTTAATGAGCCCGTGAATTAGAGTTCACCTTCGCAGGAAATAAAACTGCAAAGTAGCGGCAGAGTTGACGGTCCATTAGGGAGAACATTAAAAGAAGAAAATAAAAGGAATTTACCTTCCCTGCTAAACCCTCTGGGACATCCCTGAGCTCTGCCCTGAGGAGGCCATCGTCATCACCGTCACCATCACCATCATCACCATCACCACCATCACCTTCATCACCATCACCATCACCATCATCACCACCATCACCATCATCACCATCACTGTCACCTTCATCACCATCACCATCACCATCACCATCACTGTCGCCGCTGTCACAGACTGTGAGGTCAGTATGAGCAAACACTTGCCCTGTCTGTCGCTCTGCCCGGCGTGTAGAGCCATGCCTGGCATGCGGTGAACACGTGGGGTGACTGCATGGACGTGGCGCTGTTACACGGAGACACGGACGGTGGCCACGGCAGAGGAGGCTGCAGCGACCACACCACACGGAACAGGCTGCGCAGGCTGAGCCTGGCGCTGCCGGGTCAAAGAGAACCCTCCCTTCTGCCCCCAGATGCTCTCGCGTCGCCCTTTCTCGGCGCCCTGAGTCACGCGGCTCCACGCGGCCCCATCGATTGGCTGCGCAGGCCCACTCGGGTGGATTTTGCATCGGCACCATCCTGCCCCAGAAGCGGGCCAGGCAGGGGAGCTCTCTAAATAGGGACTCTGATGGCGGCTGGGGAGGCGGGGGGCACCTCATTAGCGAGGCCAGAGGGTCCCGGCCGGAGGAGGCGCGAGGGGGGAGCGCGGGCCGTGCGGCGGAGCTGGCTCGGGAGGCCGCCTGCCGGTGCCGGTGGGGGCTGATCGGGGGGCGGCCGCGGCCAGCCAAGCTCCAAGGAGGCCGCGTCTCAGCACTGGACTCTCCCGCCGTCTGCCTGGAGGGTGCTGGGAGAAGGCTTGGGAGTCGCTGTGGGGTAGAAAGGAAATCGATCGTTCAGTCCAATCAGCTCAGCAGGCTGGGTGCGGTGGGACGTGGGTTCTGCGATGTCAGTAACATTTTGCTAAACCAGATCCAGGCGGTAAAAGCCACAGCCGTGTTTTACTCAAACTTGCAGTGACAATTGGCCAATTAAAAATTCTATTCCCAAATTTTTAACAGATATTTATTTGTTAAATTGCTGCTTGTATATATACACACCTTACCTACACCTGTGCCGGGGGAACCGGGTCCCACCTGCTGAGATACCATCCTGTCCCGGGTCTCCCTGCTCCTGTGTGCGCAGCCCAGGGCCCTCGCCGTGTCTCAGCAGTGGTGTTTTCCACAAGGCCCCTCACTGGGGTTTACCCGGTGTCGGCCATACTTCACTGAGGTGGGTCCCGGCACCGCATCACACCCAGGGGGCGTGCGGCCCACACGACCTGAGTTCTTGCTCGCATGGACGGCACGTCCCAGGCGCGCGTGTCCACAGGTTTCAGCTCTATTTGGAGAAAGACTTAACACGTTCTGACACGCACGGGCTTTCTCTTCAACTCTTCCAAGACTGTGGCATTGATTTTTCTCATCTGCAGGTCGGAGGACTGGGTCCCGGAGCGGGGACGCAGAGGTCGAGGGGGTGCCAGCTGACCCATCAGGGCGGCAGAGCAGCACCGGGGGCCCAAGGAGGGGACGGAGGTGGTGGGGACACAGAGCCGCCCCACAGGCCTCCAACCTGCTCATGCCCAGCGAACCCTCCGCCACGGTCCCGCCTCGCTCCGGCCGGGCGGATTCTGCCAGGAGGGAGAAAGCACGGCCTGAGATGGCGCTTCCGAGTTGTTGGATCACGTAATAAGGAAATCTAGCTACTTTAGCTGGTTTCAGGTGTGGCCGCATTCTGGTCTCTGAAGACATCACCAGGAAGTTTCTCTCTCTCTCAGGTGCTTAGCTCTGCCCTCCTCGGTGCTGGCTTCAATCTCAGGCCCCACAGGTGTCCCCTGGCAGCTCCCGGGTCCCCTCACCAATGCTGCAGCACCTCCCACCTCATGCTCTCAAGAAAGAGCTCACGCCTTCCCCAACAGCTTCTGCGATGATCCTGATATTGCTCTCATCGGCCCAGCTGAGGTCACGTGCCCACACGCCAAATGATGCTGTGACTCGGGATGTTGCGTGTCCGTTACGTGGACTCTGGTCACATGATTCACACGTAGACAGAGGCAAGGGCCCCACCCAGACCCCAGGGACTGAATTTGGGGAGGGGTTGACCCCACTTGGAAAGCCAAGAGCGTCGCTGGGGCAGGAGGAAGGGGAAGCCGGGGAGGATGGCACTAGTGCCGCCGCGGCGAGCATCCCTATGGCAGAGCCGGCGTCCTCCGTGCTCAGGAGCTGCCATGTCTATGAACTCCCTGAACAGCCTTTCTGGGCTTGTCAGATCCTAGAGAAGCCCCCAGGAGCATGTCGGCCGCGCATTCGAACAACATCCATCACGTTCACGCAGCGGAAAAAAGGCTGAAAGCCCTGGTCTGTTTCACACCTGAGTGAACAATGAAGTCTTTTCGTCTGGGAGGACTTGGGCTGTGGAGCGAGGGCCCAGGAAGCCGACTGGATTCTCGACGAAGCTCCGTCGGTTCTGTCACTCGGGACCCAATCCCGGGCCGAGGCGTGGCAGGCCCTTATTCTTCCTACAGTGTTTGCTACCATTTATTGCCCGGGATTAATGCCGCAGCAGTTTCCTTCCTGTAATTTAGAGCGTGCTGGGAGACCGGGACGGAAAGGTGTTTACCGGACCCCGTCCAAGGTGGCCTTGCTCCCGGCATCGCGCACTGTGACACCCGGGCCTGGAAAAAAAGCCCTGCAGGCCGGGATCTGGGGCAAGGTGGCCCCACGTCCACCCCGTGCTGGGGGGTTCGGGGGACACCGGCAGGACCGGTCTCTGGGCAGCAGGAGCCGAGAGCACAGGCTGAGCTGGGACGGGCCTGAGCTGGGATTCCACACGCAGCCGTGTGACCAGACGCGGTGCACCACCTGTGCGACGCACACGGCCGTGTGTGAGAGTGAGTGGACGTGTCACAGCGCTGGACAAGCGATGGGTGATAGAATTACGGTTGTGGCTGTTAATGGCGCTGATGATGTGTTTGTGGTTTACTTTGACGCCTGCCGGCTTCTGTGTGAGTGCGTGAGTGTGAGCATGCGTGTGTGTGAGTGTGGGTGTGAACACGTGAGGAGGCAGCTCACCCGGCCCCAGTGTAACGACCCCCTGTAAGTCCGCCGGGACCTCAGGGGTGGCTCTGGCTTCCTGTCTGCCCAGCCATTCGCGGGGCCCCTTCCTGCCCCCCAAGTCCTCCTGGAGCCCTGCACCCCAGGAGAGAGAGGGGCCGGGCCGAGCCGGGACGGGGAACTGGGCCCCGTGTGTCCGTGTCGCTCGTGGCCAGCAGCGGTTTCATCGTCTCCGGGAGGCAGCCTGTGCGGCTGCAGCCCTGTCTCTGTGACTCAATTTACCTTCACTCCCACGGGCGGAGTATCAGTGCGACCTCTGACCTCCAGCTCCGCAAGCTGCAACGGGAGTGGCTGCCGCACTGGCAGCCTGGGAGTGAGCGCAGGGCCTTGCAGGCCTCGGACAGACACACGGACAGGTGGATGAACAGACACACAGACAGACAGAAGGACAGATACGGCTCCGCTTCCCACCAGCCGCGAGGCCGTGAGCGGGTCAGTCGGCCGCCCGGGGCCCTCCTTGCTCACCTGCGGGGGGACAGCCGACGTCCCCCATCTGCCGACCCCCTCTTGAGGAAGCCACGTGCCCTGCGGGTCCTTCAGAGGATGCCCCAAGCTCCCCCTCCCCCTCGTCACACGGGGAGGAGCTTCCAGGAGCCCCGCAGGGGGACCCTCCCGACCTCTGAGCAGAGATGAACGCAGCTGCGAACCCTCCAGCTGAGACCAGCTCCTGGGGGCGGTTGTAAAACGGAAGCTCTTCTAGGAAGATTGTTCTGTTTAGACTGTTTCTCCATCTGGGTTTCCACTTTCGCCAAACCTTGACCTGAACTAAATTCAATCGAGAAATCCTCCCCGGTTTCGGGAGAGCAGAGAGGAGATTTAGGTGAGAAAACCAATTTCACAGAACTGCGGGGAGGAGACCTTCCCTCGCCTCTTATTCTCGGTGACTGGGCTAAACTGACAGAGGAGAGACTCTCAGGAAAGAAGCGCCCCAGTTCTTTAAGTTTTAACTTCACCTGCGCAGGGGCGTCTCAGAAGCGAGCAGACTCCGACGGAGCAGAGATTTGAGCGCTCGAGTGCCACATTATAAATACTGGGGTTGGGGACACTGTGGGCTGGCGCCTGCGCCCGGCTGGAGAGGAGACGCGGGAGAAGACGCCTCCCCAGCGGGAAGGGGAAGCGGGCACGTAGGTGGCCACATGTGCGAGAAACTGCACGTGTGTGCACGTGTGAGAGGGTGGGTACATGCGTATGTGTGAGAGTCTGTGCACATGTGAGCATTGGTCAGTGTGTGCGAGTGTGCATGTGTGTGCACGTGTGTGCACGCGTGTGCACAATCACCCTTCCTCCCAAAGGGTGGAAGTCACACGCTTCATCTCTGCATGTGACAGAAACACTTGGTGAGCAGCAGTTCATGAGAGGTATACGGCAAAACTCCTTGCACACTCCTGGGGGTTGCTTGGACGGCAGCCTGTGATTCCAAAAATTAATACAGAAAGGGGAAAAGGAAGCATTTACCTGCCTTCCTGGTATGCATTGTATTTCACGATAGATCCATAGCCCTAGTGGAAGAGAAATGGCTCTTGGAAACGAAAGAACGCAAGCCAATGATTTCAGAAGGAATGAGAGAATTAGAAGTTTCAACACCTTATTGAAAAATTGGCTGGGTTAATGCCGTCCATGGATGGTAAAGCCTTAAGTGGAAGATCGATGGAGAAATTTGCATTGAAGGGATCAGATTGCCGCCGCCTGAACTCCCTGATCAATCTCGGTACCATAAAAAGGGAGATTTACAGGCACCTGGTGTCCTGATAGGATGTTGTAAAGGACTCAGCACCACCTCCCAGGGGCTCGCACACAGGAAAGCCTGGGGCTCGTCGGCCTTTGCGTGTAATTTCTATCCTGCAGCACTCGGGAGGCGGGAGGCGAGTTAAACATGCACAGAAGCAATCAGCTGAAATCATGGTACGAGCGTTCCAACGGCACGTCTGACTCGGTTTCCTCAACAGCATGCGGTAGGGAAAGGGGTGTGGGGAGGAAGGAGACTGTTCTAGATTTGAAGAGCTGTAACAGACACGGCGTTCGAATACAGTACGTAGAATTTATTTCAATCTGGATTCAAATGAATCAACTATTGAAGTTCGGTGTGTGGTGCTGGGGACAGAGATGACACGGGTGTGCGGTCTGCTTTGCGACGCGTGTTGTCCTTTCCCGCCCCCCCCATGCCGTCTGTCTTCCCTAACCAGCATCTGCCGAGGGGGGACCATGACACTGTGCTACAAGGGGACCCCTTGTCCTCTGGCACCCTTCCGTTCAACCTGAGGCAAGAGGGAGTGTTCGGTTGACGCCGGGTGACGCACACCTGGGAGTTTTACGTACCCTCTGCCTTTGTGTACATTTTGAGGATTTTCATAAGCAGAAGGCAAATATAAATATACACACGCACAAAGTTTATTTTTCATTATTAATATTATAAATTTCTATTTAAATATGCACATAGAACGTTTGGGAAGGACACACGCCTGATCCTGACTGTGGCTCCCTTTGAGAATGGGGCAGGAGGGGCGGAGAGAAGGTGCGTGTTTACTTTCTCCCCTCTGTATTGTGACCTCCCAGCCCCTCTCCCACGTCTCAGTGCCATCCTGCTCCATGTGTTCCATTCCCCACCCGACCACAGTCCCTTTGCACATGCTGTTCCAGATTTGCAGAATGCTGTTCCCTGTTCCCACTCACCTCCCTTCCGGCCACCACCACCTTCCACCCGCAGTGAAGCTCCACTCATTTTAAATCACAATTCAAGTATTTCTCCCTCTGGGGAATGATTAAATGGGGAGCGTTGAGGGCCAGTCCTCTTTTATAGGCGACCACTGCTGCACAATCCTCATCTTCATAAAATTTATCTCAGCCGTCATTTTCCTTTTATCACTGTGATAATTTCTGAATTCCCAGTGCTAATTTTACAGTTATTGGTGTGATAATTTGCAGAGGCCTCCCACACAGGAGCCCAAAGGAAGCAGAATTTTTCATTGTTATTCCCAGCACTGAGCACAGGTCCTCAAACACATGCGCTCTGTCAAATGCTTTGAAATTTTTACTAGAATGTATTCCTTTTGACATTTAAACCAGAAAATTTAAAATCTATATGCATCTTTCAGGAAAGGGTAGGAAAATAATCTAAATTCTTGAGGGTAAGGATGAACTTTTTAACCATGATGTCAATGGAAATTATAAACAGAAGACAGGTTAATTTGATTACACAGATTTTAAAGTATCTGTATGTAAAGTAAGCCACCATAAAACTATAAGGCAAATAAACAGGAGAAAAGCATTTGAAGAAAATATGACGATGTGACAAGCAACAAGCTTAAATCCTTAATATTCAGATCAATGTGAAAGAAGATTTCTATATAAAAAGGGGTGGCTTGAAGAAGAAATTCACAAAAGCAGATACACGTGTAAACAGAGCAGCGACAGAGCTCAGCGTCGCTAGTTATCCAAGATACGCAAATAAAAAGAAAAATGTTTTTGTCTGTTAGGTTGCAAAAACTAAAACTAACCACAGGGGGCCCAGGGAACTGTTGTCCTCACGGCTCTCAGGGCTGGGTTAGGGTTAGGGTTAGGGTTTAGGGTTTAGGGGTTAGGGTTAGGGTTAGGGTTAGGGGCTGGGGAAAGTGTCAATTGTACAGCACTTCGGGGGCAGCTTGGTGGAAAGTGTCAAAAGCCTTCGAAATCTGGAAACGCTTGTGCCATGGATAGAGTCCTGCAAGGACAAGCTCTGAGGACGTGTGAACAGGGACCTTCACCAACAGCAGTACTGACAACAAATTGGTCTTACAAACCGGAGGGCAGGGTACACCCACACGGGCAGACAGCGCACGTCTGCACTCCTGGGGAAAATGTCCCCGGCATAATGTTAAGTAAGAAGAAGAGGACTTTTGTACATCAGGACCCAATTTTGTTCCAAAATATATGTATGACATTACGTGGAAAACTTTAAAACCCTGAACAGAGGCACGTTGCTTCCTTCTTCCGGCCCGTCCTACGTTGTGCGATACGTTAACACTTTCACATGGTCCAGTCTGGGTTTCTCTTTAACAAGAAGCGCACGCCACTTTCGCAGACAGCAAAGCGCTGCGCTGGTTCTGTGCCGGGGAAAAGGACACTTCCCTCCTTCCCTGCTTCTGGACGGCTGAGATTACCCGCCGGGGAGCAAGGTGGTGGGGTGGGCAGCCCCAGGGACATGGCCATCCGCCCTGGCGCTCACACAGGACCCTGCCGCGAGGAGTGCCCAGCACCCTGAAGGGCTGCGCCGCGACGTCTGGAATGAATGAGGGGAGGAGGCGGGGGCCTGGCCAGGGCCACCTTCGGACGCCGGGGCTCTCGCCGGGGCACGCGGGTGCCTGGAAGCTGTGGTGACGCTGGACCGTGCCCCGCCCGGCGGTGACGGGGTGATCGTTCCCCACGGCTCCCGGGCCCCTCGTCGTGGCTCCAGCCTGCCCTCTGCCCTCTGAGTCGGCAACTTTCCATCCTCCCTCCGAGTCGTGGCGGCGCGTCACAGAGGTGGAAATCGTAATCTCTCTCTGCACGTGGCTCTGCTTCCATTAAGCCCAGCAATAAAGAGGAAATGCAAAATAAATCTGCCGGCAGAAAACTAATAAGAAACGGGCTCGGCACCTTTGGCAAGAAAGAGCTCAGAAATGTCAAATATAATTTTTTTTCTATTAACATGATATCCACAGGCTCTTGTCAAGGAACTATCTGAGCGGATCCCAAAATGAGCAATTATGAGAGATTGCTGTTTGAGCGAAAGCCTCAGGCAGAAGGATTTAGTTTTGGAAAGTGACGTGTCTTGAGACTCAGGACCTGGCCGACTTCCCAGGGCAGCGTGGCTGTGGCAGAGGCGACCCCGGCAGGTGTGGGGTGCGGCCCCCCCAGGCTCCCAGCACCAGGCCCTGAGTGTCCGTCGGGGCTGGGGGGACGCCTGGCGGGTCACGGACCAGCAGATACGAGGGTCCCGTGTGCAGCATGGACAGCAGGACGTGGCCGCTGCCTGGACACACAGGGGACAGGCCCCAGTGTGACAGGACGGCCTGCCGGGGGCACGATGTGTGCCGAGAATGAAAAGGAGCCCCCTGGGATTGTCGACGTGTGAACCTGGGGGAGGCCTGGACAGGGGTGGCCAAGGTCGGAGCACACCCCGGGGTGACAGCCGCTGGGCCTCATTCTCACTCGAGCAGGCCGTCCCGAGGGCACCCGCGGGGTCCCTCACCGAAGGCCCCGGCCAGGTGCTGACAGGCGGGAGTGACGTGGAGTTGAGGCCGGCAACACACAGGCAGTGCCCCGCCCCCCACCGGCAGCAGGGCCGTCTGGGGCTGCGGCTCTGGTTCTGCCGCCCTCTGGGGCTGGGAGCCTCCGCCCGGTGGCCACAGAGCCGGGTGGACCCTGGACGCTGTCCTGAGGCGGGAATCCGGAGCCACTCGGCAGTGGGTGAGGCTGTGAGGGTCTCCCAGCCAGGACAGATGCAGGGTGGGAAGGGGACAGAAAAAAGAACGTTCTGGAATCTTCCAAGCTATGTCTAGGGTGAACGCAGGAGGACGGCAAGGCCTCGGCCACGCGCTTCCCTGCAGAGCCCCAGGTGTGGGAGGCGGTTTGCATTTTAGGCCATGTGGTGGGAAAGACACGGGCCTCCACACGCTACTAACACGCTCTTCCCTGCAGCGAGCGAGCCGAGCTCTTCAGGTCCAACGCGGCTCTGGGGTGTGTGGCCAGACACGTGCTGCGGGCGGGTGGGGGTCTCTCACCTCCAGCGATGCCCCGAGGACCCTCGGGGGTCCCAGGGCTGGATGCGGGAGGAGACACCCTCACAGAGGAGACGGCTTCCTGGGCAAGGCGACCTCCCCTGAGACCTGGGAATCCCATAACCTCCACCCGAATCCTCGGGGGACGGGGCTCGGCACTGGCCAGGCCCAGGTGCCGCCGGTTTGGTCAGCGGGTGTGTTTCACGCCGAACCATAACCTGCGGTTCTGCTCCCATGGGCAGGACAGTGCGGGGCCAATGCCGCGGGTTCTGGAGCCCGCAGGCTGGGCTTGAGCCCGCTGCGAGCCGTGGGGAGTCGGGGACTCGCTTCGTCTCTCTGGGTCTCCGGTTCTCACCTGCAGAGGGGCTGCCGTGTGGAGCGGCCGCGGGCAGGGCCCTGGTGAATCGTTACCGACCTTCGCCCTTCGCGGGGAGCTGGGGCAGGAAGCTCTCCGGCCCCAGAACTACAGGGGCTTCCCTCGGGCAGTAAGTTTCTTTCTAAAACTCTACTTCTTTTTTAACGGAAAGGGAGAGTCACACCCTCCTCAGGAGAAGCACCTGTCAGACGTCTGCCCACTCTGGGCGCCTTTGAAATGCAGATCCCGGCACCCGTCTGCCGGGTCTGACCCCAGGCACAGAGCCCAGGCCCCGGCTCTTACACTGCGGTGTGGCAGCCCTCGCTTTAGGGCAGCTCCCTCATCTGCCCGGCGCACCAGGGACAATCTCAAACAGGCAGACCTCAGGCCCCCGGCCTTGGAGATATTGATTTGGGAGTTTGGGGGGCCCAGGAACCTGTGTGCCAAACACAACCCACATCCCCAGTTCTTGTACAGAAAACCTGGGCAGCTGCTTTGGAACATCGCCCTTAGATGGTGCTGAAACTCTTCCACATAAGACAGGAGCACACACAGGCGTCCGCCACCACCAGCGTCTGGGGCTGGGATAACACCACGGCAGGTGCGTGACAGCCAGGATGTGCGCATGGAGGGCCAGGTCGGAGAGCCAGCCTCTGTCACTTGCGCTGGCCCACCCTGGAGTGGCAGAGATTTCATGTCCTGCTGCACAGATTAGGGCGTGGGCAGGCGCCTGCTATTAGGACGCCAGAGCGGCTGGCAGGGAGCTGACACGTGGACCGTTCAAATGAGTGACCTTCCCGAGGAGCATTCCCAACCTCTGCGGAGCAGCCCGCGCTAGCTGTCGTCTCCACTCTTGAAAGTAACGTCCCGATGCAAACCACGTAGGCGTCAGCTTCCTCTCCAGACTGCTGTTCCGTTCCCTTCCGCTCTCTTCTGTCCCCCAGGGATTTGGTGCAGAAGTTCCTGAGGCAAAACTTCTCTGCACCCACCATGAAACTGGCCTTAGAAAGCGACTACGCGTGATGAGTGCGGCCCCCACCAGAGAGGAGCCCGCCGAGAAGCACCTGGAAGCGCATGGAGACGCCCGCAGCTGGGCGCAGAAAGGCATCAGGAAGGAAGGGCCCCACATTTCACATGAAAGCTGCACGTTTCCATGGAAACAACAAAAATCTGACGGAGGAAATGAATGCTGAATGTAAAATATTTGTTTAATTTTAATGTGGGTGGGTGTCAGGCTGTGTGTCCCAGCGCCATTGGAGACATGCATTTGGTGACAGTAAATGCCGTAATCTCTTTTCATTTTTAACTGGTTTTTCCGGAGGACTGATTCCCTGCGAATAAAGGGTCGG
Organism: Indri indri; assembly: GCA_004363605.1. Classification (NCBI taxonomy): domain Eukaryota; kingdom Metazoa; phylum Chordata; class Mammalia; order Primates; family Indriidae; genus Indri; species Indri indri. The sequence goes on along the minus strand of RJWJ010023646.1, from coordinate 9,475 downwards.
GGGCACACAGCAGTGTGACGGCCAAAATCATAAACAGCGCAAGGGCGAGCGGAGACAGAGCCCCGGCCCGTCCGGAATTGGAACCAGCCCCTGTCGGGTGCGGGGCTCAGAGAGCCTCTTCCCCAGAATTGTGACCCCCCGAAGGCCCCTCGGCCAATACTCAGCGTCTGCAGTTACAGCCCCTCCGCTGCGTTTCAGAGGAGAGTGGTGTCCTGGGAGGGCGGGAGGGGTCCCCGCAGTGCTGGCAAAGTCTCTATCCCGGCTCAGGGCGGGCTGCGGCGTGTTCACCGTGGAGATCCACACGGTGCCCACAGGTGGCCGGTCCATCAAGCTTCAATATCCAGGTAAAATATAGGCCATTCCCCGAGGTGACCAAGGAAGCTGTCCCTTAGGAAAGGGACTGCAACAGTTGTGTCCTGTGTCAGCTTCCCACCCTGGGAGAGCAGTGTGTGTCCCCAGCCTGTGTGCTCAGGGGCCCCAGCCCCAGGGCCCTGCTGACCAGGGAGGGGGTGGGGGCCGTGGCCAGAGCCATGAGGGTCCTTCCCCCCCATTGCTGTCTCCCTCCCTCTCCACCTCTGTCTCTCTCCCCCCTCCTCTTCCTGCCAGCCCTCTGGTTGAAGAAGCCGTGTCTGCCCCTGTGCCACGGGATGCCATCCCGTGGTGCAGAGGACAGAGGGGAAAGAGTTCCGGAAAGACAAACGCAATGGGGCCTGGCCCAGCCTGGGGGTGGGGGGCATCTGGGCTGCACCAGGAGGGGGCCTGGAGCCTGGAGGGCGGGTGGGCTCCTGAGGGCGGTGCAGGTGCCAATGGGGGTGTGGACCGCCTGGTGTGCCCGGCACGCCCCAGGAGGTGGGCAGGACAGGGGATCCCACACCCCCACCGTCCTCAAGGTCGGACCGACCTCTGCGTCTGCACCTACATGGCTGCCTCTGCGAGTTCTTCCTTTTTTATTTATTTTCATTACAATGACTCACGTTTCACTTGGATGCAAGGAACAGCCCGGTGTCAAAGGCTGGTGGCCGAGGGCTGTGACACTCCTGCCTGCTCTCCCCTTGCTAAAGGGGCGATTTGCACGAGCTAGAAGGTGCCAGAGTCGAGTCAGGGCCTGTGGGATACCTGTCACCCCGACGTTTACCGCTGCTTGTGTTGGGAACATTTCAAGTATCGCTGCTGAAAGCTTCTGGCCCCACGAACGTCACATCAGAGTGATGGCCCGACCTCCAGTTTTCAGGAGGTGAAAGGTTCCATTACAGTCCCTCGCTCGGCTGCCCGCCAACCCTGCAGGACGAGGGTGGGGCCTGACTGCGCCCAGGCCAGGGCCTCTGGTCTTGTGGGTTTGCCCAGCCCGGGCGGAGGAGGGGAGCTGGAGAGCCAGGCCTTGTCCTCTGACCCCTGCAGGCCGCCCAGGCGGGGACCCCACATTGCCCCGGAACCGCCCTACATCCGAGAACGTCCCCCACAGGAAGAAGCCGGAAGGAGGTGTCCTGGGCTGTGGCTGTGTCTGTAGCCGACGTTGGGCCAGGCCGCGCGCAAAGCCCCCGCACCGTCTCAGCCCAGGGAGAAGCCTGCTCTCCCCCAGCCTGCAGGTGGGGACCCTGAGGAGCAACCGCCCCGGGGGTGGCCCTGACCTCCAGCCTCCCTGGGTGCCCAGAGCCACCCGGAACCTCAGACCCCACAGACCCCACAGCGAGGTTCACGCTCCCCGGGGTGGCCCTTCTGCCGCCCGCCTCCTCCTGCACCGCTAAGGAGACCCGCCCTCCTTCCCAACCCAGGGCAGGCTTGTTGGACGGGGCATCCCTGGTCTGGAAGGGACCGGCAGGCGGTGGGGGGGACCCCCGCGGTGAGTGCCGTCCTCCTCTCTGAGTCGCTAATCGATGGAGGGCAAGACCCCGCGACTCACTCCCACCCCGCAGATCAAATAACCAAGGCGGGTAATGGCCCGGAAGATACACGAGGTGCTTTCATGGTTGGGGCCTGGCGACACCAGCCGAGATTTACGAGTGAGGCTGCATTTCAATTAGCGGAGCCGACAGAGCGATGAGCTCCGCTGTCTCAGCCCGACCCCGCCGCCCCCAGGCCTCGTGCCTCACGCCCCCGCAGCCCCCAAACAACCCTTCTCCCATCTCCCGGGTACCCAGACAAGCGTCCCTCCTGGGGAGGCCACCTGAGTAAGGGCCTGGATTAAGCCCCCACCACGTCCAAGCCCAGCAGAAGCCTGAGGGGTGGGAGCTCCGGCTGTGGCCCACGGGGGTCGGCCTCTTGGGACGGAGCCGGGCAGAGAGGGCAGTTGTGGGGGCAGGAGGGGTGAGCCTCTGCACCCCCCCACACTGCTCCCAGCCCCCGCCCGGCCCCGCTGGAGCAAATGCCCCCCGAAACTGCCCTGGACCAGGAGGTGCGCTCCCTTCCTGGGGGACCCTCTCTCCAGGGTCCTCTAACCAGAGCTCGGCCAGGGCCCTGACGGGGGTCTGCGGTGGGGTGGTCATCCTTGGTCTGCGCACGCCTGCTCGGGGCACTGCCAGGGTCTCAGCTTCCCTGGAAAATAGGCACTGAGGTGAGTCTATGCTGGTGTCTCTTACCACACTCGGCCGCCCACGGCCTCGGGCCTGTCACCCTCCCCGGAGAGCACCCGCCACCTCAGTCCCCCCGGGCGCGCCATGGGCTGACCTGGCTGGGCAGCAGCTGCTCAGTGGGTGCCGCTCACCCTACCCCCCGCCACAGTGAGCCGGGTGGATGGGCTGCCTGCAGGTGGTGGGGGCCCCCTCGGGGGCAGCCAGACGTCCTCACACACAGGTGCACACCAAGCCCAGCAGTGGGATTCGCGGCACAGAGGCAGCCCCCCCAGGCACACTTGGGGGGCAGGCGGAGACGGGGACGCCCCGGCTTCTACCCAGTGCCCAGGGCCTCACGTATGGCCACACTCCCCAACCACCTACCCGCCCCCAGTGTAGAAGCCTGAGAACCCCGTGCACGGCAGCTTGTTTCCAGAAGCTTCTGTCTTGCTGGCAAAGTCAAGTTCATGGGCAGGAAGCGGTGAGCACACAGAGCCACTGCCCAGAAGGGGCTGCCCCACAGGAGGGCCGCTGCTGCTCCTGCCAGGTGGGCGCTGGGTACCTGGGGCTCAGGGGCGCGCCAGGACCCCTGTGTGTGTGGTACGTCCTGTCGCACACACCTGAGTGTGTGAGTGTGCGTGGGGGGCGCCCTGCAAACTGCAGAGTGCTGCGCACCCAGCGGGTGGTGAGAGCACCTTTGCCACCTTCACCCGCCCCTCCCCACTCCTCCCCGCCTCTCCCCACCCCTCCCTGCCTCTCCCTGCTCCTCGCGGGTGGGGGGACGGCCCTGCTGTCTCCAGAGCCCCCCACGGCCCCTGGTGGATCCGTCTCTGCACCAGGTGCTCTGGGAGCAGCCGCGGCCATGGGACAGTCGGGCCGTAGAGCCACCGGCTCCTCCCCTCTCGGTCTCTCGTTAGGAATCAGAACAGCCACATACTTCATTTTAGAAATAAATATTCATTAAATTCATATAATATGGATTTATGGCTGCGTTCGAGGGGGAATTAGAGGAATAAGTAACCTGTAAGTCTTCGAATGTGTTGTCCTTAGGCAGAGCCGTCCCCGGCTCGGTCTTCACGCTTCCCGCTGCATTATTTAAATCAACTTGACTCAGTTGTTGGGAAATACTCTTAATTTTGACAGTTCTAACATTCATTTTTATTTTAAATTTTTATGTAAAACATTCGGGTTTAATGTTCTGCTGAAAGTTCAGTAAACTCAAAGCAAATAATATTCCTAAGCAACTTCTGGATGATTTAGCGAAGTTCTGACAAAAATCACTACATCGACAGAGGGCAGAACCCTTTCTCCCCAACTGAAGGGTCCAAGGGACCCCGTGGTCACAGTGTGGGTGGGGGATCTCCTGCACCCTTGGAGCACCCGGAGAGCTTCGCTAGAGAGCCAGGGGGGTGTTTGGGCTGAATCTCGGACTCCCAGTGGGGTCGGAGCAGCCTCCCTGGGAGGGGCCCTTGCCTGCAAACTACGCGTGCAGCTCCCACCCCGGCCCCAGGCAGAGGCGCCTGCAGGGCAGCTCTGGGGGAGGCCGATGGGACATGGGACAGTCATGCCTGGGCCCAGCACAAGTGCACCCCGAGGGTTTCCAGGTCCGGCCTGCGTCTTGGGCAGGTGCCCGAGGGTTCTGCCCTCACATCAGACCCCCATGGGACTGACCACAGCAGGAGGAAGCCCGGCCTGGGGCACAGAGCCAGACGCCCCTCCTTTGGGGTCCCCCGCCCCCCGCAGGCTGCAGTGAGCCCCATCCTCCTGCTCGCCTGAGACGCGGGGTCTGAGGAGCCCACCCTGCAGCTCCCCCAAGCTGCAGCCCTGTGTGGGGCCCCTGCTGACGTCCCCTCCCCACCCACTGGAGGCCCCTGTCACGGGCCAGGGGCTGAGTGTTTGAGTGCAGAGCCCAGCCGGGCGGGGACAACCTGTGTCTCATCGGCCGCGTTGGGGATCCCTGGCCGGGTCCACGCTGGCCCTGAGGATGGAGCCACCTGACTGTGGACCAGTCTCCGCATCTCTGCTTGAAAATCCCCAGTGACAAGGAGCTCCCCAGCCACCACAGGACAGCGAGAAGCCCTCCCTGCCCCTGCTGAGGGTCAGCTCTCTGCAGCGCACCTCACCCAGCCGCAGACGGCGATGCTGCTCCCGCCGCCCGCCCGGTTCCCGCCTTCCCTGGGCCTCCGCTTCTCCGGCTGACCCGCCTGGCCCTCCGGCCAGAGCAGGAGCCTCCAGACTCCCAGGCCGCCTGCTGCCTCCTCAGACCTCCCTCGGGGGCAGAGCACCCCCAACTGCGTCAGGAGGCAGGGGGCCATCCACAGCTCAGACGGCAACCACTGGGGTGACAGGAGCTTCTGCCACATGTTCGCCGTTTGCATGTTAATTAGCTTTCAACCTTGGTCAACAGTGACAGTGCCGGGGAAGGGCCCAGTCCTCGTCCCTGAGCCTGCAACCTGCTGTCCCCGGGGCAGGGCCAACCGCTGGGGCCGCCACCTGCTGCTCCCACCCCAGGCTGGCTCTGAAGCAGGCGGCTGCTTGGCATTCTGGAAACCTCTGAGCTCTCTCCACAGCGGAGCTCGGTCACCGCGTCCTGATATGCTGACTCCTCCTCCTCCTGCAGCTCCAACCAGCAGCCGCGGCCCGGAGCGGAGGGAGCCTGTGTCCCTCTGTCCTTGGGCTGAGCTGGAGGGTGCCGAGGGGTCTCCCCCACCTGCCAGGGAGCAGGTGCAGACCAGGGCCCTGAGTCCATGGGGGGCCAAGGCCGGGGAGGCTGTGGGGAATTGGGGAATAGAATTTTTAATTGGCCAATTGTCACTGCAAGTTTGAGTAAAACACAGCTGTGGCTTTTACCGCCTTAATCTGGTTTAGCAAAATGTTACTGACATCGCAGAACCCACGTCCCACCGCACCCAGCCTGCAGAGCTGATTGGACTGAATGGTCGATTTCCTCTCTACCCCACAGCGACTCTCAAGCCTTCTCCCGGCACCCTCCAGGCAGACGGCGGGAGAGTCCAGTGCTGAGACGCGGCCTCCTTGGAGCTTGGCTGGCCGCGGCCGCCCCCCGATCAGCCCCCACCGGCACCGGCAGGCGGCCTCCCGAGCCAGCTCCGCCGCACGGCCCGCACTCCCCCGTCGCGCCTCCTCCGGCCGGGACCCTCTGGCCTCGCTAATGAGGTGCCCCCCACCTCCCCAGCCGCCATCAGAGTCTTTATTTAGGGAGCTCCCCTGCCTGGCCCGCTTCTGGGGCAGGATGGTGCCGATGCAAAATCCACCCCTGAGTGGGCCTGCGCAGCCAATCGATGGGGCCGCGTGGAGCCGCGTGACTCAGGCACGGAGAGAAGGCGACGCGAGAAGAGCATCTGGGGGCGGAAGGGAGGGTTCTCTTTGACCCGGCAGCACCAGACTCAGCCTGCGCAGCCTGTTCCGTGTGGTGTGGTCGCTGCAGCCTCCTCTGCCACGGCCACTGTCCATGTCTCCATGTGATAGCGCCACGTTCATGCAGTCACCCCGCGTGTGCACTGCGTGCCAGGCACGGCTCTGCACGCCGGGCAGAGCGACAGACAGGGCAGGTGTTTGCTCACACTGGCCTCACAGTCTGTGACGGCGGCGACAGTGATGGTGATGGTGGTGATGGTGATGAAGGTGGTGATGATGGTGACAGTGATGACGATGGCCTCCTCAGGGCAGAGCTCAGGGATGTCCCAGAGGGTTTAGCAGGGAAGGTAAATTCCTTTTATTTTCTTCTTTTAATGTTCTCCCTAATGGACCGTCAACTCTGCCGCTACTTTGCAGTTTTATTTCCTGCGAAGGTGAACTCTAATTCACGGGCTCATTAACCACACTTGCTATTCTGGGCTCACTGGGTGGGGACGTCCTGGGGTTCAGGGTCGTTCACAGGGTGTGAGGCACAGGACCAAGGCGAATGGTGCCACCGACGTCACTTCTCGGGGAGGGCGAGATATGCCCATCGCCACCCAGCGCTCGGGGCTGCGCTGAGCGCAGGATCCCGCCACCAAGCTGGGGCCCAGCGGGGCCTGCCACCGACGGTCCTGTGGATGTGGGGTCCCGGCCTCCTACTCCCCACACCAAGGGGCCGGGGGCGAGGCTGTGGGGGCCACCTCCCCAGCTCCATCGGGGTCCCATGTCCTGTCCACAGTGGGAGTCAGACAGACCCGACGGCCAAAGGAATCTCCCCGGTGAGCCTGGCAGAGCTACAGGGCGTTTCGGGTGACAACGCAAAGTAGCAACAGTGCTAAGCTGGGCCCTGCGTCCCTGAGGCCCTAATCGTCCTGATCAGGCGCCTGCGGAAAGGGTACGTTCCCTGGAGCTGCCGAGGCTCACGGACCCATGTCTGGGAGGCCCATGCCTGGGGGGTGTGGGGGGCTGGACGCATGTCTAGGAGTTGGCGAAGCTCCCCCCACTGCAGAGTCCTGAGGGCAGCAAGCGCTGGGGCCTTTGTGGTGGCAGGGGCAGTGAAAGGGACAGCCACGGGGCAGTCGGCACCGGCAGCTCCGCTGAGAGTCCCGCAGGCCCAGTGTCCACTGGGGAAGCCGGCGGGGCTGGAGCTGTCCAGAGAGAGCCATCTACACAGCCACAGAGGAGCTGTGCTGTCCACACATGCAGGGTCACCATGGTGTGCTGCAGGGTGTGGCTGCAGCCAGGCCCTGGGCTGGGATCATGGTGGAGCCTCCCAGGACAGGAGCTCGGCCAGCACCCCAGACTGACCAGAGGGGCTGCATGACATCACAGCCACCATGGCCGGGGAGGGTGCCCCACCCTACGCATCCCTCCAGCCCCCACTCACTCGTGCATCCGTGAATACTTGCTGGGTGCGGCCGTGTTCCCGGGACCGGGGCCTCCTGCCATGCCATAGCCCGGCAACCACATGTTCCCCAGGCTATAAACTCGGGTGGACGATTTCAGAGTCCTTGCGCTGCAGTGCAGAGTGAGGCGCGTGCACACGAGCCTGCACCCGCCCTGGGCGGCTTTCCCGAGCCGTGGGGACTGATGCACTGGGGACCCCACGCTTCACCGTCCCCAGCTGCCTGTCTCTGATGACAAAGTTGCTTCTCAACTTGTGAGTGTTCTGTCTCCTCAGACTCACGCACGTGGGAGAAACCGCAGCCAAGGGGCAGGGGGCAGGAGTGTCTGGACCCAGCCTGGGGGGTGGCATGGAGATGACCCTGGCTGTCCTCCCCTGGGACTGGCAGCGTCCACAGTGGACCTGCTGCACAGCCAGGACCAGCACGCTAAGTGCATGGAGCGCAAGGACGTCTCACCATCCTGGGGCCTCCAGCACACGCACTGTTGCCAGCAAAGCCTTTTCCCCGCACGAAGCTGGCTCCGCGTGACCTCCCGCCGAGGCCTGCTTGAAACACTCTGCTGTGTCGGTGTCAGACGCTCACCCCTCTGCGGGACGTGACTCCGGCCGGGTCCCTGGCCTCTGGTCTCCCCTCCACAGGTGACTCGGGGACCAGTCGCCGCCTTCCTGTGGCTCTGCCAGTCCCAGTGTGGGGGCTGCGAGGCCCCGGGTCACCCGGGTCAAGTGGGTAGAAGGTCAAGAGCGGGTGGGAGGGTCCCGGGAGGGTCTCTGGAGGGTCTCGTCACTCTTGCTCCCCTCCCCCAGCCTCGATCCCGTCCCTCGACCCCAAGGGACTCCTCGACAGTGACTGGTTCAGGGTGTGCGTGGGACCCGTGGCAGTCCCACCAAGCCCTGGGAGTGGTGTGGGCGGTCCCAGGACAGCCCCTTCATTGCTGGATCCGAACCCGAGGTGTGAGCTGGAGACGGGGCAGCACCTGCGGGAGGAGCCCCCCTAGATACACTGACAGGACACGGGATGTATAAACTAATGCAGGGGCTGAATTATAGGGACTAATACCGGGGCCGTGCTCATATAAACGAATACAGGGGCTGCCATTGTATAAACTGACCCGGGGCTGTCAGTATATAAAGTGACACTGGCTGCCCGTTATACATGAGCTAATACAGAAGCATCCATTACATGCAAACTAACCCGGGGGCTGTCATACACGCTAGTCTAGGGGCTGCCATCGTATAAACCAACACAGGACAGTCAGTTATATATAAACCAATACGGGCACTATCGTTGCATTGATATAAACTACAACAGGGCTGTCGGTTATATATAAACCAATACAGGGGCTGTTGCTATAAAAGCTAATAAAGGGGCTGTCATTGTATGAACTAACGCAGAGAAAATGGGCCGCAGCAAGGACATGAAAACTGGATCTAGACATTTTCAGCTTTTCCCGATTCTGCTCACTCGGGTCAGTTGGATGAGTCGGTGGGTTTCCCGTGTTCTCCAATCCAGTCTGAGCTGGGTTTTCCGTCTCTCGCACCTGGAGAGGCCCTGGCTGACCTGCCCCAGAGGTGCCGGCGCTCCCTGCATCCGTGAGTTTCACCCCCTCCCCCAACCCCGCCACAGGGCCAACTTGCCCCAGGACAGTGTGGTAGGGACGTGGTCCGGGATCCGGGACTGTAGGGACCTGGCAAGGAGCCCTCACGGTGACATGCCCAGCTCGGTCCAAGACAACATCTGGAGCCGCAAGGGCAGTCCCCCAGGGCAGCCCTCCATGGAAGCCCAGTCGCTTGTCCCAGTGAAGTCGTGAAAGGAGGAGTCGTCGGGTTAGCGTCCCCCCGGCGGTTGTGACATGTGGGAGCTGAGCTGCCTGGGTCACGGGGACAGGCTGGCACGCTGCCTTTCTGAAGTCTCACCCCAGCGCTAACTCACCGGAGGTTCAGATGGCTTCCTGTGGAAATAGTCACTAGCACCTACGCCAAATCCCACCCTCATCCCCTCGCTCACCTGCCCATCCACCCGTCATCCATTTATTGTCAATCCCCACACCACCCATCCTCCCATCCTCCCATCCTCCCATCCTCCCATCCTCCCATCCTCCCATCC
>RJWJ010023645.1:0-25595 GCA_004363605.1 Indri indri | reverse complement strand
GATATACAGTGTTTGATTATGAAATATGCAAGTAACAATGTTATGAAGGAAAGGGAATAGGTAAGGATAAGGATATGAATCAGAAAAGGTCTCAATAGCCTTGTAAAAAGACATGCAAAAGAAAAATAAAGTGCTTTAGTTGTGTACAAAAAAGCAATTTTACCAATTCCACATGATTGCTGTAATGGTTTTAAAGTTAGATAGACAAATTCTTTGATACTAGACTTAATGACTTGCCCTCTCACTATAATGTGGCAGAAGTGATGGTAAGAAACTCCGTTATTAGGTTTTTACAAATTGGAGCTTCAGCCTTGGGTGCTGGTTCTTGGGCCTGGCCACTTGCTCTGGAGGAAGCCAGCTGCCATGTCACGAGGCAACCCTATGGGAATGCCCCCATGACATGGAGCTAAAACAAGAAGCTGACATCTGGGAACAGCCTGCAGCCACAGTAGAGACCATGAGACAAAACCACCCAGATAAGCTGCTACTGGCTAGATTACTGACCTTCAGAAATTGCCTGATATAACAATTGTTCTTGTCACTGTATAATGAATAAAGTTTTTAGCTGCTTAGTTTAGGGGTTATTTGATATGTCGCTTGATAACAGGATGTATGAATTACAAAATGGGTGGTGAGCGCCCTCACACTTATTCAGTAACAAGTAAACAAAGAACACATAGAATGATAATCACATCTTACTCAGTGTTGAGTCCTTAGCGCCACACCGAAAAAAAAAAAAAAAAAAGTACAGGGCACAATATGGGTGAGTCCAGGGAATTGTTACTAGAAAGAGTTTAGGATGCTTAGTCTTGTGAGAAATAGTCTGGTGGGAAAAGTAGAAGTGTCAATTGCTTTAAGTATTTGAAAGATAAATGTGAAAAAGCAATAACACATTTGTTGGTCAACATGGAAAATACGCCAAATTTTTGCTCAAAATAAAGATTTTTCTCCAACTTCAAAAAAATGGGTTGCATCAGCAGTCAATCATATTTTTATCATTAGAGGTATTCAAACATATTCAAACATATGCTGAGTCTGTGTTATACAGATATTTGCATTGCATAATGTTTAAAATCACTTCCAGAACTGAAATTCTGTGATTTAATTATATGCTCTCTTTTTTTTTTTTTTTTTTTTTTTTTTTTTTTTTTTTTTTTTTTTTTTTTTTTTTTTTTTTTTTTTTTTTTTTTTTTTTTTTTTTTTTTTTTTTTTTTTTTTTTTTTTACTCTGGCTCTATATTAGTAATAGTTAGGGAGGATAAAATAGTACAGATGCCCAAGTTGTCCTCAGAAAAACTAAGTCGGAATATCTACTGATAGGGCCTGGCCATCTTTATATTTTTAAGCTTTCCTTTTGACTCTAAAGTACAGTCAGTGTCAAATAATATTTATATATTTGTTGTGTGGATTTCTGACTTATAGAAGTAATATTTTGTATATGCCATTTTAGAAATGACAGATTTTCACTGTAAAATTAAGTATATGTATATTTAGAATCATCAAATTAATTAAGAAATGACTCTTGATGTGAAACAATAATTTTCAATAATATTTGTTAGCCACTCAGGACACAAATTCAGGAGTCAAGCCAGGATAACAATAATAATAAAATTGATAGCAAATTTTGTGTGATCAATAATATATTAAGCATTTAACATATATAATTACTTGTCTAAATTGTACAATAGTTCTATGAATTAGATATTATTATATTTGTAATTATTATATTAATTAATATCATCTAATGTTATATGTTCATGTATCATTAAATTAATTACATTTATTATATTCATTCATTCAATTATTAAATTAAATTTATGTATATACACACACAAAAATAATTGTACAGTATTAAAAAATTTGTCCAAAGTTATTCAAACAGTAATCGTTGGAGCAACTATTTGGAACCAGACATTCCAGGTCCCAGAAAACTCACTCTTGATCATCTTGACCGTTATATTAGAATTATTCATGAGGGACATAGAAATATCATTTAGTGTGGAAGTTTCCTTTTTTTTTCATCTGTCAAAGACAAGTCCACATATGTCCACTAGCTTTCTCTGCACTTTTACTTTTTGAAAAAGAAGAACTATTGCTTCCTAAGGAAGCAGCTGTCTCAATTTAAGGAATAAAGGACTGGAAAGATGAGGGAGAAAAGTCAGAGGACAGGGGACCATGGTTAGACAGTGAGGGCACCAGAGTAGATTTAAGGTGCAGCGGACATTAGGAGAAAGAGAGAAATGTTACAAAGTGCTGCAGATTCTAAGTGAGGCCTCTTTGGTGGAAAGGTTCACATACACTGTGCATCTGAATGATTTTAGATTTCTCTCTCTTTCTCTCTCTCTCTCCCTTTCACTTGATTATAAATAACTTGACATGTCTTTTTCATCTATGTTTCTGCCAAAGACTCAAAGAATGCATACAAGCTTGGCAACTTGGCTTAGGTTGCTATTATGTGTAGGATAATATGGTGACCACTGTATCACTGATTCACTATAAGGTTTTGAGGCTATCACCTATGCCTGACAGAAAAAAATGTAAAGAAAATCAAATATACTCAGGCTAGAAACAATAAGGAATGAAAGATTTTCTTTTAGCATATCATTATCATATTAATGCCATTTTCAGTAACAGTTAAGTCCCCAATTCTAAAGTGTGAAAATTCAATTTTTAATGCATTGCACTTGAGTATAAAACAAATTTTTAGTTTTGCCCTTTCTTACAAGAAAATTAAAAAGAGAAAAAAACCTTATAAACCTAACTTTAAAAATCAAGATTGAGGCCATTTTTAAAAAGTAGTTCATTATTCATTAACTTGTGAACACAGTGTTAGTATTGTTATATAATTATTGTACATTTATATGGCACTTTTTATTAGTAGACTAAATTAACATGTATTTTACAAGTATTTATTAGCTATTGTGAGAATTGAATGAGTCACTTTAAGTTGCAAAGTAAAAACCAGAGCCATTATTGCTATTGTTTCATTGGATGGTAGTGCTATTATTACTATCGTGAATAATAATGATTCATAGAGCATTACACATTTCCATCTCAAAATGAAAGAATATAACCATGTGTAATCATTGAGATACAGTCTATGCCTCTTCATAAACAGCTTTAGAAATAGCTGTGTCTGGAAGATTCATTTGTGGTTTATGTGATTGGCAGAACTTTTGAAATACAAGCCACATTACTTACAGGGCATTTCTGACAGGCTGCCATGAACTGAATACACAGGATCTGATGGTCAGTTCCAATTCTACTTAGGTTGTATAGATAGGGACGTAAAAAGATGTTAGGTTACAGTGGCTGACACGAAGCATAAAAAGCAGAGTCTTCAAGGAGTTATTCTCAATTGAAAGTGACACAAAATAATAAGAAAACAATTGTAGACTAGAAGCAGCCAGAGAAACATGAAAGAGGAGAAAAAGGAAAAAGGAGAGAATAATAGTTAATTTTAGTGGGGGAGGGTGGAGAGGCTTACTCTTGTATGTGTAGAGGGAAGGTGGAAAAGTTTCCTAAAATTACAAAAGGTTAAAATATTAATCTATCCAGTCCTGAATTATTCAGATGGTTATTTTAGCAATCCACAACCTAAACGCATGATAGAAATTATCAATATTTTTGTTAGTTCATTATAGTCATTAAGACTAAACATTTAAAAAAAACAAGGTATATGATACACAATTTGTAAGAATTAGATCAAGATTAGATAAGAATAAGAAAAGTTCCATATAACTTGTGCAGGCATGCGAACCATGTCCTTAAGTTCAGCTTCAAAATTTAGATTCCTTTTGTCTGACAAAGAATGTGTATGTTCCATCTGGGTGTGAGAAGCAGTGTCTAGAAATATTATTTACAAGATTAACATACTGGGATTCCTGGAACATTTTATGGTTTTTCCAGTTGAGACACAATGATTAAAAACAAGAATATATATATATATTTTTAATTTAGGATTTGAGGACACTGTAGTCAACAGGTACAGTGTTCCTACAGAATCAGATCCTTTGTTAAATTGATGCTAAGTTGTTAGCACTCTCTTCCTTCTAAGATTTTCTTAAAATAACCTTCTAGATAAGAAACATATACCTAGGCCTAAAAAATTTTGCCCTAAGAAGTTGTCAGTGTTAGTCCTATTGCTCAGCAATTCCAAGGTTCCAGCTCACATGTTGATCATGAGTTTTTCAGATGGCTCTTTATAATTTTTAGCAAGAGTTATCAGGGGTGAGTCATGATTATAAGCCTGAGAACGTTCTTAGTTTTGGAGACTACACTATTAGCTTAATTGTAACTTAGCCCTCTAAGATAAAAACAAAATTTAAGAAATGCTTTGTTACTTGTAAATACTGATTGACTGTAAAACCAATGATCATAGCTTTTATTACAATAAATCGTGCACATCAAGATAACAGGTAAAAAATTCATGTCACTGTAATACTCTCATCGAATTTTTTATCCTATCAAGAAGGTACATTTATTTGGCCATTTGCTATTTGCTTTATCTTTTTTTCATCTGTTTCTGCTTCTGTGTATATGTTACCACCTTTTCTCTGAACACTGTAAGTCCTCTCAGGATTCTCTTTAGCCTTTTTTTTTTTTTTTTTTTTTTGAGACACAGTCTTGCTCTGTTGTCCCAAGTAGAGTGCAGTGTGTCATCATCATATCTCACTGCAGCCTCAAACTCCTGGCCTCAAGCGATCCTCCTGCCTCAGCCTTCTGAGTAGCAGGGACTACAGGTGCGTGCCAGTACACCCGGCTAATTTTTCTATCACACTTAATTGATAAAACTATCCTCATTTTTCCTTACACTTGATTGTGCTTCTCATTTCTTATAAAAGAAAATGAATTTCTAATAAGGAGTTGGAATTACTTACCCTTCCTGACAAACAAACACAGCATTCATTTTTGTATCATAACCAAGAATTTAATTTTGTGTCATACTTTTATAGAACTTTATAGAACTTTAAACATAAGACTTTGAGTATATTTTAATAAAGGATGGCTTCGTGATTTATCAAAGGTTATGCCAAAGTTAGAAACTATAATTAACATAAATCATTATTCTCTGAAATTATGAACATATCTCATTTTCCCCTTTGCATTTAAAGATTTTGCTTTGCTTGGTTTTCTAAAGAAAAGTCCATCCGAAAGTTAATTCTACTAATATGACATGTGAATTCCTTAAATTATAGATGACAGAAAAAGATGTAGAAATATTCCTGAACCCTAGCAATATTTAAAGAAAGAAAAGGTATAAATGTGCCTAGGGCTCATAAAAGATAATATTTATTAAAAATAATTCACAGCCTCACACTGATTCTTGGCTAAGAGGCTACCCAGAAAGCAAGCATAAAGGAATTTCCTGACTTTACTTCATCTGAAGTTCAAAGAAATAAGATTGAGTATGAGAATAGAGATGAATGTGGTGAAGAGATAGAGCATGAAAAAGGTGTACTTGGAAATCAGGGATGTTTGAAGTGTTTGCTTTATAAGAACAGGCAATGAGGCCTAACAAGACGGAAATATCTTCAATGGAAACATCTAATGAACTGGCTAAGGGCAAAAAACTGGTATCATATTTAACAGAGATTCCTGGTGCAATTTGGCGAGTCCAGTGTCTGGTTTAGGTTGCCTATCAATTCATTTGTAGGAGGAAAGATCCTGCCAGGGAACTCATGTTGACTTTGATATTCATCTTCATTCATTCAGTCAATAGATAGTTGTTTGAAATCTTTGAACTGTGATAAACAAAGCATAAAGAAATTAATGCCCTTATAAAGCATATATTTCAATGGAATAGAAAGAAATGATTATGACAAGTAAAAAAATGGTAGATTACTTAGTAATAGATATTAAAGGGAACAAAAATTAAAGCAGGGAAGGGAAATACAAAATGCAAAGAATATGAGCAAATTTGAAATTTTAAATAGGTGTCCAGGGAAAGACTCACCGAGAGGGAGATCTTTGAGTGAAGACTTGAAGGAAATGAAAGAACTAGTTAACATAGAAATCCACAGGAAGAGTATTATAGGCAAAGAAAAAAGCAATTATATATTCTCTGTAGACTGATCTTGGCTGACATGCACAAAAATCAGAAAGGAGACAGATGTGGCTGCAGTACACTGAGTGGGAGGAAATGAGTGGCCGGATCACATGTCTTTGTCAGTTGTGTTAGATTGAATGATTATTTCTAATTCCTTACCCATCCTCGTTTCCAAACTCTTTGCCAATGCAGTCATATGAGTTGGTCAATGGAATCTGACTGGAAGTGACGTTACACACTTCCAAGTTTAAGCTTTAAGGTGTATCACAGGATTTTGTTCCCACTCTTGTGATTTTGCCATCAAAATGCAAAGTACATGGCTTGTGCAGACCACTTGTTGGAGAAAAAGGAGCTGTGATGCACACGTGAAACAAATCTAGAGCCTGGAGCCAAGCCTGATAAAGTCCAGCCAATATCAGTAAAGATACCTCACCCCCAATTCCTCCCCAACAGCCACAGCATAGATAAGCAAATAAAAATAAATGATTTACTTTAAGCCATCAAATTCTGCAATACTCCATTACCCAGCATTACTATGGAAATATCTGGCTGATACATAGGTCACTTTAGGGACTATGGATTTTTCTCTGGGTAATACAGGAAGCACCTGCAGGGTTTAGAACAAAAAATAGAATGATCTAACTTATATTTTAAAGTGTTCACTTTTGGTGCTGTATTGAAAATAGTGGCTAAGTAAAGAAGCAGGGAATATGGTTAGCAGCTATTGTGCTAATTCATGTGAGAAATAGTGATTGCCTAGAAAAGTGAGGGGATGAGGAATGCAAAATATTAAAATTGGGAGTATAGTGTAAAATATGACTTACTAGACAGATTGGGCTTCAGATATGTAGAACGAGATGGAGAAGACGTAGAGATAGAGATGATTAGAGATAGAGATAGATACACAGCTGAGAGATTGAGATGATAGAAAGAGACGAGAGAGAGAGGAAGAAATTAGGAACAGCATGAAAAGTTTAGGTTTGAAAACCTGGAAATGTTCAGCTTCTTTCAACAGAGGTGAAAAAAACTGCAAAATACTGCAAGAGGAACTGGTTTGGAAAAATGGGGACAATATCAGCAGTGTCGTGTTAGATGTGTTGAGTTTGAAATGTTTTAGAAATCCAAGTAGATATGTCTAGAGGATAGATATTTGTGTCTGGACATAGGAAGTGTTCAGAGTTGGATATAGGTCATGGGCTTTCACTTCAAGGACCTTGCACTGGACTAGGAAAGGAACCACATCAACAGCAAAAGAAGTGTTTTTGTTTGACAGCCTCAATTGCTAACTATTTCACGTTTCTTTTCACTTCCTATGTGGCGTAACCTAGCAATGTTTGATATAGCCACAAAACCATGGGGCACTATACTTTCATCTAACAAAATCTCAGTTAACTTCTTATAGTTTCTCAATGTTCCTTTAACTCATCTTGTTCTAGGATCATTCTACTTCTCTTTAATAGATTTCTCACACTTTCTTTTCTCTCCTGAAGCATCCACACATATCTCCATTTTCTTCTCTCTCAACTCCTGATCTCATTTCAAATAGACATGGTAAGTTTGAACAAGGAAGAGACTAGTAACTGATAGGGTTGTGGGATCATGGTAAAGGTCATAAAAATTCCCAAATTATTGCCATTGTGAAGGAATCGAAAGTAAATGCAACATACAAAGAATGATAAATAAATATCAATGTATTAATAGTTGGACTTGTGTCCAATTTTTTGGTAAAGTTACTTCAAAATACTTAGTTAAGGGCAGAAGTCTAAAATGGGCCATCTATTCCCCTAAAAGTCCCTATCCAAATCTTGTGATATTTCTATCTTCTTGCAATACACTGCCTCATCTGGTAGAAAGGAAATATAAAGGAAGTAGCTAAAAGAGTCTGCATGTGACAGGCTGAGTCTATGTAATCACTTGCTTCACACGGAGCAACCAATGAAAGAGGTTGCTTATTGAAATCAATTTATTGTTAATGCCTGGTCATAGTGCCTGTTCGTACATGTGACTGAGTCAATGACTCGGGCCCTGATAAAGGAAATGAATACTCTTTCCTTGGGAAGATGAATGTAACAGGTTTTTCCAGAGTCCTCCCTAGATGAATGGCTGGTATCCCTCTCTTACAGTTTGCTCTTCCCTTAAACTTTTTCTATATTTTTATGCTTCTTCTTTACTAAATCTAGTGCCATTATTTGCATTTCAAATATCAAGCTCTATGTGACTTTGAATTACCTCTAGTAGTAGCTACAATTTCCTTTGTGCTTACATCTGACCTGCACTGTTCATTTAATCACCACAACAAGACTTTGTGTTAGATACTGCTATTATATGCATTTTATGGATAGGAAAATTTAGGCACAGATAAATAAATAAGTTTTGTAAGGTCAAACAGCCAGCAAATGACATAGCTAGAGTCTGAACCTAAGCAAATCATAACTCTAGAGCGCAGTTTTTACAAAATATAAAGAAACAGCCTTATTTCTAATTTCTTTGATTTTATACTTCCTATTTTTCTCTTTTCTCTTCCTGAACATTAGGTCAGATCACATTATTACATGCTTTGTTTTCCTTTGATTTTGTTACCCTCTCAAGTTACCACCCATTAAATTTGTTTTACCTATTACTTATAAAGTATTACCTTATGACCTTACTACCGATCTTACTGAAGTAGATTTTTTCTTTTGTTTCTAGCTTTTCACCGTACCTTCTAAACTTGGTCCTTTGACTGTGTTCCCTGAAAGACACACGACACTTTCCCAAGCATCAAATTCGATAGGCTTTTTTGATTCTTCATCTTTCTTGGTCTTCCTAAAGTAATAACTAAGAGTACATGGCTCCTGGCATCAGAAATGTCTAAGTCTGAATCATGGATCTGTCATTCCCAAGCTAGGAGAAAAATGGCAAAGTCTAATACCCCAATACATCTCTAGCACTCACATTCCTAATAATAATTGGTTTATTAACACTACCCTTGTGTGGTTATTATGATCATTCAATAAAGGCTAGTAAATATTAATATGAAGAATTACTTTTTCTTGAAATTCTTTTTTTTTTAATTTTATGACATAAATTTATAAAGTTCTTCACTGAAAAATCTATTACCTTTCCTGATTCTTCTTCCTTTGACACTTTCTAGACATGGGTCTTGGCAAATGCTCTGTCCTTGGGCTGCTTTTTTCCTTTCTGTGAAAGTTTTACTCTGTGATATCATTCACTATCAAAACACCCACTGTCCCCTTTCTGCAGAGGACTTCCACATCAACTCCTGTCGTACACCTTCTCTCTGAAATATCAAGTCCATATTCCCAATTGTCTCCTGAACATTTGCACTTGAATTTTCTGACAGCAAATAAAAATCACAATGTACTAAAATAAAGAGGACAAAAAGCAAGATTCTTCCCTGTAAACCAATTCTTATTCGAGTTCTTCAGATTGTATATTTTTGATGCTACTTTTCTGTCACTAATGTTTGAAATTTTGATGCCATGTTTTATCTACCAACCCCATTGTCTACCTAATCTAATCATAGAAATATAATATTTTTAAAACTGGAAAAGAGCTGAGAGTTTATTAGCTCACTGTTTATCACAGATAAGTAAGTATAGCACCAGATATGCAGCTAGAAATGGGAATCAGAGTGAGATCCAAGTTCAAACCCAAGGCCACAGTTTTTTCCTGTATACAAACCTGAATTATTTTGTTCCCATACTTTCACTTAAATCTCTTCACTCCCATTCCACAAATGCTACCCTACTTCAATCTTTCTTTATTTGAAGTATCCCTGGTGTTGAAATTAGTTTTATTCTTGAATATGTACTGAATAAGGAAAGTTTCTTAAGATACAACTCTAGCTCTGCTCAAATACTTTCACTGTTTTTTTGTATCTTAGTGATTAGTGAAGGTAACTTTTATTGAGTCATATGTTCTAGGAACTATAATAGACTTATACTACACTCGTGATCCCACTTAATATTTATAGCAAACTTTGATGTTCTTACTCAGATCCTTCTCAAACACTCACAGAAATTTAATTCAACCCATAATGGCCTAATAAACTGCAGAACTGGAATGTAATGGCTTGTCTGACTCCACAGTTCTTTGAAATGTGAGAACCATCTTTCTTCCCAAACATGTCTACTGTAGTGTATATTTAAGCTGAATCCACTGTTCATGAGCCAGGCTCACTTCTTTCATTTATTTGTGTGTTTTGTCATGCCCTTACCTGGAATACCTACTTTGCCATTCACATACTCACCATTCCACATCTACTAGATTTTGAGAGTCGTCGGCTTTAACAGACAGCTGTCCTTTTTGGATTTTAAACTTCTTGCAATCACTGTCTATTCACATTTTCTCTCACTGAAGCATGGAAGCCAGTGCGTGGCCCATAAGTATTTGTAAGTAAATTATTTAAACGTGCGGTATAAACCTTAGACTTCATTGGTATAGAAACCCACCTGATAATGTGAATTGCTCTGGAAGAAATTTCTGGGAAGAAAGAACACAAAATGAAACAAAAAGCAGAATGTTATGATTTACCTGAGGCATGCAAGGTCAAATACATATCAGTATGGTATAGCCATCAATATTACTTGAGCACCAGTTGGATACTTAGTGCTGTGAGCTGCAAATGGCAACATAAAGAAGATATAGTTTTTACTCTTGCTAAACTTACAATGTGATATAAATAAAAGACACACACAACCAGATAGATCAACCAATACAAGGTTAAATGCTGAAATTATGTACAGAGTAAGAAAAGTTGTGGATTCCTTTGACCATATACAGCTCCCCAGAGCGATTTACTTTCCAACACAGGTGCGAGTTCTTATGGCTATACAATTTCTTAGCCTAGATATTACATTATATCTCTCTCATATGTTATGATTTATTAATAACTAAAACCTATCTTTCAGGAGACTCTGACACCTGCATAAACAACTAGACTCTGCTTCATATTTATAGATGCAAGCTTGAAAGTTTAGGCGTAGCACTATGAGAATTGGTTATTTTATCTTTTCAGTTAAGTTTAATTATATGTATCCTTACTTTTCAAAATTTTATTTATTGGCTTCCTAAGGTACGATGGTGTTCCAGAAGTCAATACACCAAATAGTTATATATCCTCTTAACTGTCCCTCTCCGATTTAGTTAGAGGCTGCCACATATTGTAATGCTACTTCAGGATAACAGGATGCAGTTCTTTTCTATTAGTAACAAAAGCGATTACTCAGAGAGAGACACAGTGTCTTCACTCTGCCTCTATTCTGTTATCCAAATTAGAGTTCCACTTTTATGAGAAACTGCTGGTCTCAAAACTGCTAGCTTGTTGTAGTTGCCCAGTGATTCATTTCATGTCTGAAGTTAAACCTGTTTGATTATGCCTTAATTGTAATTTATGTACTTTTATGAATTTCAGTTATTTTAAGACTCTAAGAACTTGGATCGTATGTTTTGAAGGAGAAACCAAGCTGTTTCTTCTCTGAACTCTATGCTTTAGAGAAATTGCCCACTCTCTGCCTCCAGCGTTGCTTCTCTCACTTACTCTTGGTTGTCAAATATTGCATTTTTTGACTTTTATCTTCACCATGAATTCCTGTTCTTAGAACATTGCCAAAGTGAGGATAGTGAGCCTTTCGTTGACAATCTAAACAAACATGTATTTCCCTGATTCCCTGAGTTATTTTTTCCCTTTCTTATATGTACTTTTACTTTGTAGACTCATAAAATCCAACTGATTACTTTAGAAATGATGTCTTTCTGTGTCCCTTTGACAACGACTCCTTGAGGAAAGTGACAGTGCTTACCCTATTACTTTGCACAATTGGATGAATGAATGAATAGATGAATAAAGGAATGAAGCTTTTTGGTAATCTTTCAACACTGCCTTATTGCTTTTCACTGCCATTGTCCAGCCAATTCTTTCTGCTTCTTCCAAGGGATATCATTACTCTCGCCATCCCACGGCTTTTCCAAGGCATCGGTTACTAAAGTATATATGCTGGCAAGGTCAGAACAGGAAATAGCTTTGTCCAGGCTCTCTTTTCTTCTTTGCACGAATGGGGGAAAAATCTATTCTTTAGTTTAAAAAACGTTAAGGAGAGCAAAGTTTGCCATTGGAATCTCATATATCACATTTATCCACCCTCTTCACCCTTTTCATAAGTTGAAAGTCTTTTAACAAAACTCTTTCTACCTTTTTTCTCCCTCTATTCCTGCTTTCTTCCCCCATCTAATTTTCTATTTTTCTCTTCTCGTTTTCTTTTCATCTTTTTCTCTTTCTTTATTAATATAGCTACCTAAAGCTGCTCATTTGTAGAAGCTAAGACCCTTTATTACACATATGGATAAATATAATCATGTGAATATAGCCAACTCTCTGATGTTTATGTGCTCAGAAAGCTGCAGTCTTCTCCATAATCCCTCATGAAGGCCCAATTTACATAATTGGGATACTTCTTGCTTTTGGAATAGGTTTCAGGCCCTTTGTTGAGATTTTTACCTAGTTCCTCTTTGTATTCCAGTCGCTCGTTTGTGGTTATGTTGCAAACAGAAGGATCAACTAGAACCATAAAAGTGCCACCCAAATAATCTTTAACATAAACTTCAAATTCATGCTGTAAAACTCTACCTGCAAACTGTTATGGCCTCGAATATCAACACCCATCTGTGTTCAGCACACTCTGTTATATGCAGATTTGGTGACACACTTTGGGAGCAATCCGTGGAGCTGCAGTAGTAGCCCATTCCCAGCTTCCTGCACTTTCCTTTAAGTTCTTTTGAGTTCTGTCATCCTATCCCAGAGTTCTTTTCACTTTATAATAACATACAATAATTACAGATATTTTAAGTTTTATGTTTGTTTCAATAAAAATAATTTACCTGCCTTAGAAGAAATTTCTGATCAAAACAGGAATGCAAAAGAACAATCCATAAATCTCTTGCTTTTATAGGAGTTAAATGGGAGCAGGGGTGAGGGGACTGGTAGAGTCACATTCACAGCACAGAGTTAGAAAATCATTGTCCTCATCAGGATATAGAATGTCCTGGTCAAGAGAAACACAGCTGTTTACTAGTTCAAGGTTCTTGTCATACTGTATTGTCATGATTAATATTTATTTTCAGTATAATGTATATTATTCATGTTACAGATATAACAAAATGAAAATGGAGAAAAACAAAAAAGGATTTGATATTATAAAACATTATTTTTGCAAACTACTTACTAGTATGCTTCATTACAATGGAGTGAAATGACATAGTAAATTATAGAAATTTCTTTTATTGTAAATTTTGTTGAATAACAATGGTAAACACTGTAACCGCATGCTCAGGCTTCTATCATGTCTGTATGCTCACATGGAACAGTTTACTTGTGTTCATATGTTTATTAGAAATAATATTTTTTCTGAATAATTTATTATATTATATATAATTATAATACAATCTGCACCTCATCTTTTTAAGTGGTTTTCTTACTTCATGCTTGTTTTCCTTATTTTGTAAAATTTAACTACTAAAATTATAAAGACATAGTTAATATCTGGGCCCATACTAAGTTCTCAATGCTACTACCGTGGGAAATGTATAATTGCATTATCATATTCTAAAAATTATGTTTAAGTGTCATGGTGACATTCATGTAGTTTATTCATAGAAATTTAAGAAAAAATGAACAAATATGAAGAAAGGATGCCTAACAAAATTTAGAATAGACCATTTCCTCACTGATATTCTAAAACCTTTCTAAACTTACGATAAAAGTGCTGACACTATTCGATTTTTATTTTTAATTTTTTTATTTAGCTGATCCTAACTGCTTATTCTCTGAATGTTGCCATATATGGCAGTAAACTTATAGAATTTGCTGTCACATAGAAAAAAATGTTTGTTACACTGTAGCTGGAAATTGAAGTAAGAAATTTCTAAAAGAAGTATTAAATAATTAATATTGCATGAATTCTCAAAAAGAAAATAGGATATAGCCAGGAAAATAAAAGGGTCTCATATTCCTTTATAACAAAAGCCACATATATAAATTTGCTGTGGCAAAGAAGTGCAGGTATTTGGCTTTACCATTAAAATTAAAATGAGAAATCAGACTAGAGAGGTAGGCAGAGGCTAATTATGGAAACATTTAGAGGTATAGTTAAGGAGACTGGACTTCATCCTGAAGGTAATTGCATTATTTCAGCTTAAAATTTATTGAAGTTTTTTGAGCAAAGGAAAAGTATACTTAGATTTCTATTTTAAGAAGGGTCATCTGTCTGGAAAATGGAAGATGGGCTGGACTGAGGGAGTGATTAGGCAGCTATCACAGTGTCGGAGGTTCTAAACCTGAGTAGTGGCAATGGATGTAGGAGAGGTATCTAAGATATCTAAGGAATGGAATGTGAGGAGCCGCATACAAACAATGGACTTCTCAAGGTTATTTTCCAAATGATGAATTGAACAACCAGTTTTCTAGTCACCGTGGACTGGGCAAGATATAGCAGGAATAGGAGGTTTGGGAGGAAAAAAAAAACAAAAACAGGTATCATGAGTTCAACTCAGGAAATTTCAGGTTTTCTAACCAGAATTCTGTAACTATAAGCTAATTCTCTATTTAAACATTAATTATACAAATACCATATGTTTACAAAATGCTTCCTACAGCTGCTTCTTAATATTTGGAGACTACTGTGCTCGTCTAGTGAAAAGCTGTCTCTTTAGTCTTTTGCAGAAAGAGGACAGCATCTGGGCAAACTGCTCTCTAGGAAGGTCTCCATTCCTGCTCAAAAATGCTTGGTTGTGTTGTCATAGTCTATGTTTTTCTATAGAAGAGTTGTTAACACAACTCTGGATCCAGTTGTTAGCACAACTCTGGATCCAGATTGACTTGGTTCATGATCCCAATTCCTAGATCAGGAAGCTGTGTGACCTATGCCAAGTCTTATATTTTCTTTGTTTCCATTTACTCTTCCCCTAAAATAAATAAAATGAAAAAAAAAAAAAGTAATAACTCCCACCTCATAAAATTGGATGATGCGTAAAGTGACTTCTCAGCAAATGTTAGGTGGAAATGTCAACATATGTGATTAAAAACCTCCACTGACTCTCTTCCTTAGATTTTGAAATTTAGCTCTTTAATCCCCAGGGCATATATATACAAACCCACAGGTAAATTAAGAACTTCTGATTGGCTTGCTAAATTGTAAGATCATGTTAAATTAATTGTTGTATTTTGAGATTCAATCTTCAGGTATGATTCTGGAGTACAGATGAGGAAATTAAAAAAAAAATTAAAGAAGAGTACAGAAGAAGTTAATCTTCGTTACCTATGGGGTTAGCTTTTAAACTTCTAGCAATCCTGTCAAGGTGAATGTGGAGAACAAATTAGTTGATGAAGTTTTGTCTGCAGATTTTGTGTACAGATTTCATAGATTGTTGCTCTGCTGCTGAAATCCTACTGTGTCTCTAAGTCGGTGGTTCCTAATGCTGCTGGCTCATTGGAAACTCACATTGATTTCATTAGTTTGAGATGTGACCTGGAATCTGATTCTGATTTAATTCCTTTGAAGTGTGATTTGGGCATTGAGGTTTGTAAATGTCCTCAGAGATTCCAACGGCAGCCACCTTTGAAGATCACTGCTCCAAAGCAATCTATTGATATTATTTCATATTCTCCCATTCTGAATTCCCACTTTAGAGCTTTATAGTCAGTAGTAAAACAAAGAATGCAGGGTTTCATTCATTTTTTTATTATTTATAGTATACATTTTCCAAATAACATCATGCGATAAGTTTATTTTGTTTTATTGACATTGGTACAGAGGGTTTAAAAATAATAAGAGAGATCTAAGTTATTTTAATCCTACCATTTTAATTAAAATCAAATTTCTAAATCATTGAAATAAGTTTCAATGCCAAATAGAAGTAGCACTTTCATTATATACTATATACTAATATCATGTTTATATTTTAAACATTCTTCCCAAGTCACACTAAGATCTTTGAGAATTTTCTTTTCTTTAGCAGCTATCCTAGCTCTCTTCATCTCCATATATTCTGGAGTTGTAGCTTCAGTATATGACTCAGTCTTTAAATTATGAATGCTAGAACAGATAAACACTGCATGAAGTGTTTACCTCAGGTGGATATGAAGATTATATTAGACAGACAAGGAAAAATGCAGTATTATACATAGAAAAATATTATGTGGCATATTATCAAAGCCTTTTCAATAGTCAGAGTTTATAATATGTAACATTATTGTAAATATGTAGTTATTTGCCTGTAGGTTAGCACAAATTTTTACTAAAAATTAGCTGTAGGGAAAAATTTATTTCAGGCACTGAGAGGCTACAGAAGTTGTTATGCTGCCTACTCATTTATAATCTATAACAGAAGATAATGTGCCCTGAGAACATTGTAATTATTTTTACTTATGTTTTATACGTTGGTATGTCACAGATTTGTCCAAAACAGTTTAAGGTATCTATTGTAGGCAGATTAAAGAGCCTCCAGGGATGGCCACATACTTATCTCCAGAAACTATGATTACTCCATGTTGCAAGGCAAAGAGGAATTAAAATTGCAGCTGGAATCAAGGTTGCTAATCTTGAATCAAGGTTGCTGACCTTGAGATAGAGAAATTATCTTGGATTGTCTGGTGGGCCTAATGTGATCATAGGGCCCTTACAAAGTGGAAGAAGGAGGCAGAAGTGTCAGAGTCAGGACGAGAAAGTATATACAACTGACCATTGTTGATTTTTGAAATGGAGGGAGCTACTTGCCAAGGAATGAGGGTAGTCTTTGGGAGCTGGAAAAAGCAAGAAGATGGATCCTCCCATAGAGTCTTCAGAAAGGTATGTATACTGCCTGTATCTCAATATTAGCCCGGGAAGACCCATTTTAGATTTCTGACTTCCAGAATGGCAAGATCAGCAATTTGTGTAGTTTTAAGCCAACAAGTTTGTTCCAACTGGTAAGAGCAGCAATAGGAAATTAATATAGTAGCTTAGAGTAATTTAGAGCATATGTTCCAAATTAGAGCAAAATATGTGGGAAATATGTAACAAACGTGATATACTGGGAAATAAAAGTAAAGCAATACTATGATACCAGGAACAAGGTTACCACAATTATGCTAACCTAAAAATTCTAGCAATAATGCGAAGAAGGGATATGTTCAGCTACACAGGCAAAAATAAATGGATAATTCAGGCCATAAATATATGTCATGGAATTGTCCTAGACAAGTGTTTTCCCACATATTGTGTTTGTCAGAATGCCAGTTACCTCAGACGCTTTGTACAACATGGGTTCCCTGATCAGTGCTCCATTCTGTCTATCTCTGCTGGAACCATTGTTGAAAAGAATCTTTTTCAATGAATTTCTGTTTAGATTTCCAAATGTTGTTAGACATTTGCTGGTAACATTTATTATCTCACAGAAATAGTGCTGTATCATGAATATATTTTAGGAAATGTAGTGGAGATAATTGGTGCTATGGTTGCTCAGAAGAAAGATTATTTCCAGGTGCCATCAGGGAAGTCTTTGTAGCATAAACATAATATGCACTGGGGCCTGATAAGATGAAGGGAAGGAATGGAGCATAGAGGATGGCATTTTCGAAAGGGACTCAATGTGAGCAGAAATATTGAAGTGGAAAAGTGCAATGCATGTTACAGGGATCGTAAGTAGACTTGATTAGGGGAACAAAGAGAGATGTAGAGGTAGATGAGCTGGAAAGATAGTGTGCACCCACATCTAGAGAGAACTCGAATGCAAACATAAGGAGTCTGGAAATTATTCTGTTGACACAGGGGTTGGGGAATTGATGATGTTGGAGCAAGGCAGTAAATTGTCCAAATCCTTGCCTTAAGAAGACTAGCCTGGTGTTTTTATGCAGGATAATGGTTCAGAATTGAGAGAATCTAGAGTTGAGGAGATTCCTGAAAAACTTTTTATGACCTGAAATAATAAGACTCTTAACTAGGGTAGAGGCAGAGGAAATAGATGGCAAATTTGAGAGCTATTGTAAATGAATAAAAATAATTAACAGATATTTTCAATCAATTAGATGAAAACCAACTATTTGGGGGGAAAGATTTGGCAATATAACTAAATTGTATGTTCGTTGATTCTCTAACACACAGAAATAGCATTTATGGGACATTTTTGCTCAGAACTCAAAATTATACACAATTTTTATTATTTCATCCAATCAGTGTATTTATTCATTGACTTATTCATGTAGCAAGTGTCTTTTGGATTTATTGTGTCCCACATCCTGTGATGAGCCTGAGAATACTATAAGAAACATGACTAACTGTATGTTGCATATATGATATCATTTATTATCTTTAGGAAAGGAACTTGCCAGTTTGTCTGGTGATATATTTCCGTATAAAAGGGTAATAACTTTGTGTGGAGTAGGGTAGTTTGCAAAATCTATAACTCTCTATAGTTTTCTTTACATCTTTATTTTTTCCTTTAAATAAATTCATTTCTTAAAGTAATGTCTTTAATACTTGCAATTTGCCATGAATGTGTAGATTATGATAGTGCATCACATGTGTTTGTGTGTGTGTACATGAATGTGAGTTGTGCATATGTGTGTTGCTTGTGTTGCATGTGTGTTGTGTGACTGTTGTGTGTTGAAGCAGGCCCCTTTTTTTATTTGCAAATTACTAGTTGTCATGTGGCTTCACTCCTCATTCAAAAATTGCTTCCCCCAAACAAATGCATAGTAATGAAAAGAAGAATGTTCAACATTTAGTAAATCATCTTCATAGCAGAAATTTTGTGGTCTTTGTGTTCCCCATTCCTGAGAAAGAGATATATCATTAACATTTCCAGCTGAACCAGCATGTAGTGTAAGCACTGTTTAGATTACCAGCTCTTGAAAATTGCTTATAGAAAATACAGTGAAAGACACTACAATAATCTCTTTCTGTGATATTTGCAGTTCATTTATAAAATATACAGCTTAAAATGCCACTTAAGAGAAACTTATGTCATCATAATACTTTATATTTTCTGAACAATCATTATTAATTTTCAAATATAGTTTATCACCCCAACATCAGCACATAGGATAATTTCTGTAGGCTAGAAAACGACGAATATTGCATAAAGTCACCAAGAGAATCAAATCAAAATTTTATAATTAGTAATGGAACCCACCAACCCACCACTTTACTTTCAAGCTCTCAGTTACCCATAATACATAAAGGGGTTTTACAGATGCTCTCTGGGTAAATCACGGTTGGCGTGTATATTTGTGCTTTGTGTGTGTGTGTGCATGCGTGCACGTGTGTGTGTTGCTAAAGCATTCTGTTCATGTTTGTCAAGGATGCACCTATGCTACTTGATCAAACTGGACATGTTTGTTTTTATTATGGTCTGCTTGATTTTTAGATAATGAAAATTAAAGGAAGGGTTGGTTCTCGGTTTATAATTAAGTTGAGGACTATTTTTGTTCATCCCATGTTAAAACAGAGGACATTTGTGAAGATTCATTTTGAGCATTTTTCCATCTAAAGTATGGATGAATATTACACTTGAAATTTAATTTTGATTGGTATTGAATAAGTACTATTGCAATTCGACAGTGTCATAACTTTTTTATACCATTCAAAATACCTTCACATATTATATAAATAATTTTTATTTTTAGTGAGAAACATATTTAACCTGGGCAACTGATTTACTTATCATGCCCATCATGGCTGGTTTAATCTGTTGGCATTCTATATGGTTGTTCCATTAATCCAGCAAATGTAGACCCTATCCCTGACCCAAGATGGACCTTTTACAACAGTGTTGGAAGAACTGTCAAAGAAATTTCATCAATTCTTGTTTATGCTAGGTTGGCAAATTAATGTGAATTCATAATTTCGCATCCAAAATCAATTATAGAATTCAAGGGAAACATTGACTTTTTAAAAATTGGTTTTATTGTGATAAAACTTTTATTTAATAGAAAGTACTTTTTTTAAAATTGCAAAATATTAAGGGGGTACATACGTTTTTGATACATGGATACATTTTATAATGCTTAAGTTGGGACTTTTATTGTGCTCATCACCAGAATAGTATTCATCATACCCGGTAAGTAGATTTTTACTTCTCTCCTATCTTTCCTCCCCTCTTCTTGATTTCCAGTGACCTTTACATCTCTTTGTGCCTGTGTGTACACATCAATTAGCTCCCAATTATTAGAGAACACATGTGGTGTTTTTCCATTCCTGAGATACTTCACTCAGGATAATGGTCTTCGGTTTCATCCAAGTTGCTGCAAAAGACATTATTTCGTTCCTGTTTATGGGTGAGTAGTACTCCATGGTGTGTATGTGTTTGTCTGTGTATCACATTTTCTTAATCCACTCATGAATTGATGGGCACTTAGGTTCATTCCATGTCTTTGCAATTGCGAATTGTGCTGCAGTAAACATTCAAGTGCAGGTGTCTTTTCGATAAAATGACTTCTTTTCCTTAGGGTAGATATCCAGCAATGGGATTGCTGGGTCAAATAGTAAGTCTACATTTATTGCTTTGAGGAGTCTCTGTATATACTATTTTCCATAGAGGTTGTACTAATTTGCAGTCCCACGAACAGTGCATTAGCATTCCTTTGTCTCTGTATGCTTGCCAGCATCTATGTTTTTTTGACTTTTTAATGTGGCCATTTGGACAGGGGTAAGGTGATATCTCATTGTGGTTTCAATTTGCATTTCCCTAATGATCAGTGCTGTTGAGCATTTCTTCAGATGTTTATTATCTATCTTCTTTTGGAAAAACTTCTGTTTAGGCCTTTTGCCCACTTTTTAATGGGGTTGTTTGGTATTTCCTTGCTGATTTGTTTGAGTTCTCTGTGGATTCTGGATATTAGCCCTTTTTCAGATGTGCAATTAGCAAATAGTTTCTCCCTTTCTGCAGGTTGTCTATTCTGTTGATAATTTCCTTTGCTGTGTAGAGCTTTTTAATTTAACCAAGTCCCATTATTTATTTTTGTTGTAGCTGTATTTGCCTTTGGTGTCTTAGTCATAAATTATTTGTCTAGGCTCATGATTTCTGGAAGAGTTTCCCTACCTTTTCTTCTAGAAGCTTTCCAGTTTCATGTCTTACATTTAAGTCTTTTATCCATAGACATGGTGAGAGATAGGGGTCCTGTTTCATTCTTCTGCAAGTGGCTATCGTTTTCCCAGCACTATTTATTGAATAGGGCTTCCTTTCCCCAGCTTATGTTGTTGTCTGCTTTGTCAAAGATCAATTGGTTATAGGTAGATGGTTTTATATCTGGGTTCTCAGTTCTGTTCCCTGTGTCTATGTCTCTACTTTTATATGAGTACCACACTGTTTTGGTTATTGTAGCCTTGTAGTATAATTTAATGTCTGATACTGTGATGCCTCCAAATTTGCTCTTTTTGCTTAAGATTGCTTTGGCTATTTAGGTACCTTTTTCATTCCAAATTAAGTGTAGGATTATTTTTTCTATATCTGTGAAATATGACATTGGTATTTTGATGGGGATTGCATTGAATCTGTAAATCACTGTGGGCAGTATGGACATTTTAACAATGTTAATTCTATCAATCCATGAGCATGAGATGTTTTTTCCATTTGTTTGTGTCATCTGTGAATTCTTTCATCAGTGTTTCACAGTTCTCCTTGTAGAGATATTTCAGATCTTTCACCTCCTTGGTTAAGTATATTGCTAAGAATTTTATTTTCTTTGTAGCTGTTGTAAATGGTATTGAGCCCTTTATTTGACTCTCTGCATGACTGTGTTTACTGTATAGAAATGCTACTGATTTGTGTACATTGATTTTGTAACCTGATGCTTTGCTGAATTTATTTATCAATTCGAGGAGTCTTTTGATGGAGTCTTTGGATTTTCTAGATACCAGATCACATTATCAGCAAAAAGTGATAGTTTGCCATCCTCTTTCTTGATCTGGATACCATTTATTTCTTTTTCTTGCCTGATTGCTCTGGCTAGGTCTTCTAGCACTATGTTGAATAGAAGTGGTGATAGCTGGCATCCTTGTCTTTTTCCAGTTCTTTGGGGGAATGATTTCAAATTTTCCCCATTCAGTATGATGTTGGATGTGGTTTGTCATACATACATGCCTTCTATTATTTTCAAGTATGTTCCTTCTATGCCTAGTTTGTTGAGGGTTTTAATCATGAGTGGGTGGTGGATTTTATTGAATGCTTTTTCTGCATCCATTGAGATGATCACAAGGTCTTTGTTTTTGCTTCTGTTTATGTAGTTTACGTGGTGAATCGTGTTTATTGATTTGCATGTGTTGAACTATCCTTACATCCCTGGGATGAAACCTACTTGATCATGTGATTTTTTTTTTTTATGTTCTGTTGATTTCGTTTTGCTAATGTTTTGCTGAGGATTTTTCCATGTGTATTCGTAAGGGATATTGGTCTGTAGTAGTGTTGTTGTTGTGTCCTTTCCAGCCTTTGGTATCAGGGTGATACTGGCTTAATAGAATGAGTTAGGGAAGATTCCCTACTTCTAGATGTTATGGAATATTTTCTGTATGATAAGTACCAGTTCTTTGTAGATGTGGTAGAATTTGGCTGAATCCATCTACTCCAGGGCTTTTTTGGTTGGTGAATTTTGTTACTGCTTCAATTTTTCTGCTTATTATTGGTCTTTTCTGGATTTCTATTTCTTCCTGATTGAGTCCTGGAAGGTTGTGTGTTTCCAGGAATTTATCTATTTCCTCTATGTTTTCTAGTTTATGTGGGGAGAGGTTTGCATAATATTCATGGATGATATTTTATATATGTGTGGTATCAGTTGTAATATCTCCTTTTTCATTTCTGAGTGAGCTCATTTGGGTCCTTTCTCTTCTATTTCTGGTGAATCTAACTAGAGGTCTATTGATTTTGTTTATCTTTTTGTAGACCCAATTGTTTTTTTCATTGATCCTTGTATTGATTTTTGGTTTCCATTTCTTTTAGTTCTGCTCTGAGATTTGCTATTTCTTTTCTTCTGCTGGCTTTGGGTTTGATTTGCTCTTCCTTTTCTAGTTCCTTTATATGTGTTGTTAGGTTGCTAATTTGTGATGTAGGCATTTAAGGTGATAAATTTTCCCCTTAGGGTTGCTTTCATTGTAACCCATAGGTTTTAATAGTTTGTGTCCCCTTTGTCATTCAATTCAAGGAATCTTTTGATTTCCATATTAACATCATCATGACCCAAGAATCATTCAGCAGCAGGTTATTTAATTTCCATGACTTCTGACAGATTTTACTTGGAATTGATTTATAGTTTTATATCACTGTAGTCTGAGAAGAAACATGGTATGGCTTTTTTTTTTTTTTTTAATTTGCAGAAGCATGTTTTGTGGCATAAGGTGTAATCAATCTTGGTGAATGTCCCATGTAATGATGAGAAGAATATATATTCAGTAGTTTTTAGATACAATGTTCTGTAAATGTCTGTTAGTTCTATTTATTCTAGAGTTCTTTTTATGTCCAGTGTTTCTTTATTAATTTTCGGCTTTGATGATCTGTCAAGCTCTATCAGTAGGGTTTTGAAGTCCCTGGAAAGAATAATGTTACTCTTTATCTCTTTGCTTAGATATAGTAGAATTTACTTGATGAATCTGGGAGCTCCTGTGTTAGGTGCATGTATATTTAGTATTGTTATGTCTTCCTGTTGAATTGCTCTCTTACCATTGTATAATGATCGTCTTTGTGTTTTTTTAATCATTGTTGATTTAAAGTCTATTTTATCTGATATGACAATGGCTGCACTTGTTCTCTTTTGTTTTCCATTTATGTAGAATATTGTTTTCCATCCCTTCACCCTGAGTCTGTCCGAGTCCTTGTGCGTTAGATGTGTTTCTTGGAGACAGCAAATATTTGGGTTGTATATTTTTGTCCATGCAGCCAATCTATGTCTTTTAAATGGGCAATTCAGACCATTCATGCTGAGTGTCAGTATTGACATGTTGGATGCTATTCTTTTCATCATTTGGTGATACTTTATTATTTTGTTTTCCTTCCTGTGCTATTGGTTTATAAGAGCTTTGGGCTTTAACTTGGGTGTTTTTATACTGGTGGGTATCTATTGGGCTGTTCCATGTATAATGCAGCTTTGAAAATTTCCTGTAGGGCAGTTCCAGGAGTGATAAATTCCCTTAGTGTTTGCTGGTCTTGAGAAGTGTTTATTTTTCCATCACTTATGAAACTTAGTTTTGCAGGATACAAATTCTTGACTGGCAGTCATTATGTTTAAGAAGAGTAAAAATGGCACCCTGATCCCCTGTCGCTTGTAATGTCTCTGCCGAGAATTCTTGTCTCAGCTTGATGGGTTTTTCTTTGTAGGTTCATTGTTGCTTTCATCTTGAGGCTTGTAGAATTTATTCCTTCATTTTAACTTTGGCCGTTTTGATGACTATGTGCCTTGAAGATGCCCTATTTGCTACAAATCTCCCTGGTGTTGAATGGCCATCTTGTAGCTGGATATCTGAATCTCTGGCAATACCAGGGAAGTTTTTCTCAATAATTCTCTTGAATAGGTTTTCCATGCTTTTTGCTTTTTCTTCTTCTCTCTCAGGGATACCTATAATTTGTATATTAGGTTGCTTCACATGGCCCCATATTTCTCTGAGTGATCATTCATTCTTCTTTATCTTTTCTGCATCTTTGACAGACTGGGTTAGTTTGACAGCCAGTTTCGAGCTCTGAGATTCTTTCTTCTGCTTGGTTTAACCCGTTGTTGAAGCTTTCTGCTATGTTTTGAAATTCTCTAAATGACTCTTTCATTTCATTAAATTCATTATATCCTTTATTATGTTGTTTAGGTCTCTAGTGACTTTTTCCATTGATGTCCTGCGATATTTTCAGTGGTTCTTTTTGTTGGTTTTCAACTTTCTCTTCAATTACATCCATCGTATTTGCCATCCATTTCTGACATTTCAACAATTTCCTTTTGGTTTGGGGCCATTGCTAGAGCTCCATTGTGATACCTTGGCGGGAAGAGGTCAAACCATTTTCCATTCTCATGTTGCCAGAATTCTTTTGCTGGTTTCTTCTCATTTGAATCCTATTCTTCCAGCTCAGGGTTGATGGGTTTGCAGGGCACCTATTCTCCTTTGCTGGGAACTCTCTTACTTAGTCAGAAGAAGGAGAGGTCCTTAGATGGCACTTGTGTCTAACTCTGAAAGATTGACCTGGCAGAGGAAAGGCAGGCACATAGAAAGCCTATAATGCTTCGTGCAGCTCTTCTGTTTAGTCCCATTCTCCCATGATTGTCACAGTTCAAGCTAATGCTGGATAATCTTTGTGCAGAGTGGTGCTTTGTTCCCCAGGCCTCTGTTGCAAGTTCAAATTGGGGGCTGGGTGAGACCCTCTCCACAGAGGCTGACATTGCAAGGGTTTCTCTGCCATGGTCTCCTCACTGAAGTGACAATGGCAGCTGTTTGAGGCTATCTAGGTCATGGTTATGGGTATGGGTTATGATGGTTTGCTCAAATCAGGCCCAGATATGATGGTGGTTCAAACTTGGTGGGTCCCTGGTGAAACATTGGACC
>RJWJ010023644.1:0-25603 GCA_004363605.1 Indri indri | reverse complement strand
ATTGGATGTCACCATAAGGACTGAAATGTGTGGATTACATGGAAAGATAATAATCGGGGATATTGTAAGTGGGCTTGTGGTTTGAAAGGCCAGGTAGTTATTGTTTGCACTTTGGGGTTCGTCTTCCCTAACATTTGCCAAATATTAAACATCTCATGAAATCATGCAGTTTTGTTATCATCAACAGCTCTTTCTTATCGAATAAGCTACTGAAATGGCATCTTTTTCTCTTTAAAATAACAATACATGATACTTGTGGGGCATCTGGATAATTCACTGCTGGCAACATAACTCGCCATCGCTGAATCTGAATCTAGTGCCGCCCCTGACCTGACGGGGGCGGAGCTCAGGCGGTGATGCGAGCCACGGGGAGCGGCTGTGAATGCAGAGAAAGCTTCGCTCGCTGACCCGCCACTCACCTCCTGCTGTGCGGCCCAGTTCCTGACAGGCCGTGGTACAGTTCTAGAAGAATATCAGTTTCCCCCACAAATTATGGTAGTGTCTGTAAGGAACAATTAGTGTGCTCACACACTCGTTTTGGAACGAATTCCTCAGTTGCTTGTTGTGCTTAAAGGCAGCTTAATGGCTTCTCCTCCTACGGGGGAATAATTGGTGTCCAAAAATGGCAATCTATTTTCTCATGAATTCAATTCGCATAAAATTCAGTCGCTGTGTGATTGTGGTGAACAATGAGCAGATTTAACACATCCTCTTCTGAAAATCGTGCTTAGTACATATAGCAACAGGGGGGAGGAAAACAGTGAAGCTTTGGAAAAAATAAAATGTTTTTACTTTCTATGGCTGAAGCACTTAAAATTATTATATTTTTAAGATTTTCCACATTAAATATTTTCCTTTCCTGGGGTGGGGGTGTTTTTGTTTTACAATGCAGAAAAGAAAGAAAGGAGGTAAGGAGGGAAGGAAGGACGGAAGGAAGGAAGAAATCCCAACTGCTGCAAATGCCAGATTGCAAAAACCAAAAGAAAAGGAACTCACTAAAATGCTTAAGATGCCACAATCTCACAAGTATTACAAAAATCTAAGTAACAATAAGCCCATAATACCACAAAGCAAGATAACGCACAGAATTTTATCTATTTTATCTTTCCTAAAGGAATCCTTTGTTTGGATCTGGAAAAACAACCATTATCCACTTCTCTCAATCTTGAGCAATATTCACATCAAGTGTTTAAATTATAAGTGCTTTAAGTGACAGCCATAGGAATCGTGTAGTCATTTTCCTAATATTTTCAGACTAATATCTAGTTCGTTGATAAATATCTTCATTCAATCATCCATTTTCCAGTTCTTGACTTAGAAACAGAGTGCATGAACTTGATTTTATTTCACAAAGTTCTTTATAAGTCATTTTAACTTCAAGACAGCTATGTCGAGAGTAATATTTCTGACCTTTACATGCTCATAAATGACAAAGTTTGAGAATAGCGTGTACAACGCAGACATCACTGAAAATGACAAGAATTGTCTGCATGATTTATGCATCTCAATATACGTTATTAATTATAATCTCAGCTTATAAATCTCAAGTAGAACCCAGGAATGTTTATATATAACTTACCTATCAGAGTTAAGTGTCATTGTACCAATTTATCAACTTTATAAAATGACAAACACCTTTAAATGATCTAATTAAGTATCATCCTTGTCAGATATGATACACTAAAGAAAACAGAACAGCTCAAATTCATGTTCTCGTTCCTTTTTATTTATTTTTATATCTCTGTTAAAGCGAATTAGTTGCCTATAATAACAAATGTGTTGTTTATGGATTTTTAAAAATGTGGATGCTTAGAGTCAGGCATCAAGCAAATAAAGCATTTGCTCAACTGACCGGAGGTGTAACCTAGCTGGGGACGCACAAATTCTAATGCTTGAAGGCCAAGGAAGCAACCCCAGTGAGCAGGGCCGGCAAGTGGCCACAGGAAGCTTTACAGGTTGCTGTCCTCCCACTCCGGAGGGGACTGTCCCACCAGTGAATGCAGGCCCAAAGTTTCCAGATTCTGATATCACAAGAGAAAGTGGGATGTATTGATATCTCACAAATTACCCGACATCTAATTCTAAATATTGACAATTCATTTTTGAAATATTAAATATTTTGCCAGCTAATCACAGCAACCACACGATGTCTGGCCTAGACGGTTCCTACATAGAGTTTTCGCAGGTTTGTTTGTAGACCATTCCTTTTAGACTGAAATCATTGGTGGCTTTTGGAACCATGTAGACATGGCCTTAGTAACCCTGCCTGGAAACTGTCAAGAGAAAACCCCACAAAAAAGCATTGGTTTCTACACTACAGAGTTTAGAGATTATGAAAGATAACCCATACTTTCAAAACTACTTGGCAAACGCTGCTGCCATAGGAATGTACCCTTGAGTTTCTGTAGTGTCAGCAAGGAAAGGGGAGGTCAGTGCTGAATACAGTATCGAGAATATTGAAAACTGGGAAGGCCCAGCAGAGCTGGGCGTCAACCGAGGTAGACCAACGACCTGGCAGCTCGTGGTTGGAGGTGGGCAATCCTGTTAGTTTTCTCATTGGCTCATGTGCTAAGATCAAGCTAGTTTTAAAATGGAAATTACCATGTAATAGCCAAGTTTACAATGACGGTCATGGGTAGAATGTTCGTGTTTTAGTAGAAGCAGCTCCAGTGGGACAGAGGACGGGCAGGGACCGGATGCGCAGGTGTGAGAGGCCACAGCATTCACAGCCGGGGTCACTCAGGCGTGAGGTCCGGAAAGGGTGGCGCAGCGAGAGGAAGCTGTGTTGGAACTAACACCCTAAGAATGCGTGTTCTTAACGTGGGATGCAGATGACTTCAGAGTTGAGGGTCGTGGCCTTGTCTGCTCCTCTCAGCTCACCTGTGGCACTGACAACCCCTCCTCCAGCCAACACCAGCGGGTCCGACACCGGCGCAAGGTCACGTTCTCGGTGCAAACCTGCTCTGCGAGCAAGGCTGCCACAGAGTGGATTTCCCCTCGGACTTCCGCAAATACCTCAGTTACAGAAAGTCTCTCATTGGATTTTAATTTGTAATCAAAAATACAGTTTTCTTATTACATCGTG
Source organism: Indri indri (assembly GCA_004363605.1). Lineage (NCBI taxonomy): Eukaryota > Metazoa > Chordata > Mammalia > Primates > Indriidae > Indri > Indri indri. Next base: position 22,518 of record RJWJ010023644.1, on the reverse strand, counting down.
ACATTGTCTTGTACAGCAACCAGGTCTTCTTCTAATTCCCCCCTCTTAGCCCAGAAACGGGGTGTGTAGGTAAGAATGGGTAAGAGAGGTGAGGGACAGGCGTGGAAACGGAGAAGGTCGACATGGACAAGCCTTCTGGAAATCAGTGGGAAGGAGACGCTGGAGGAAGATAAGAGGTCAAAGGTGCATTACACATTATAGCCAAGTAGGCGTGTGTGTGTGTGTGTGTGTGTGTGTGTGTGTGTGTGTGTGTGTGAGAGAGAGAGAGAGAGGGAGGGAGGGAGGGAGGGAAGGAGATTGAAATGCTAGTGGGAAAGGTCCTGCAGAGAGGTGGTAGCTGTGAATGCAGAAGTGGAAGATACTCCCTACCTGACGTCTCTAAGAGGGTGGAAGGAGAGGTACCTAGAGCACCTAAGGGATTACCCCTACGTAGGAGGAACGTTCTCTTCCATTGGAACCCGAGAAGGAGCAGAGAGCAGGTGCACCTGTGGGTCGATCCGCACCTGCTTTGTTGTGGGAAGCTGCTCTTCCCATGATGTTCTTTCTCTGGGGTGTGTGTGTGTGTGTGTGTGTGTGTGTGTGTGTGTGCGCGCGTGTGTGTGCTTTCAGCAGGGAGTGAAACTGTTTGCTGCGGAGGAGAACAACAAAGATGAGAAATAATGAAAGAGGCAGTGTGCTCGCGGAGGATTTCTGTCAGAGCCTGCAGACAGTGCTCACTGGTCCGGCCTTTAGTGTCCTCTCTTTTTTCCTGCTACCTGGATTTCTATTTTTAATAGACCCCGGTTCTGGAAATCTATGTCTATATTTTACATTTTAGATGGGAATTTCAGTAACGATGTCTGAGTTCCACATGAAATACCAGCCTCTTTCAGGAATAAAACATTAAAGCTCTGCTTCTGAGGCCAGCGTGTGAAATTAAGGAAAGCAAGCAATTTAGCCATGTTTAAGAAAATACAGGCTCTAGATGCAACATTTTGACTTCATTTGATTTAGCAATACTCAAGATAAGGCCAGGTAAATTATTTTGTATCAAATGAAAATGCTGTGCTTTTTCACACGTCAAAAATGCTTCGATCGTAGTTGATTCAAACTATTTTTAATGATTGTGTATTTGGACAGATTAACAAAAAGATAAAGTTCAGTCACTAATTTTTTTTTTTTTTTTTTGTCTTTTTCTGACGTGGTTTGCACATGACTTGAACAGTACATGTAGCGTCATCCTGTGCGGAGACAAGGCACAAATACATGAGAGAGAGCGCCAGACCCACTTCCATTCTGGATTGACTTCCTGCACGATGGGACACCCTGTGTCCTGAAGGGACATGACCCAAGAGGGACACAGTGACCACTGAGGAGGCTATTGGTGACAGGACTCTGTGGCTGGATAGGTCCAGGCCGACGGCCCTAGGAGGGTGTGTGGGGAGCGGGGGCAGGGTGGGCAACCTGGACAACAGCCCGATCTCACCCTTCGCGTCTGTTCCCTTCCTGGGTGTTCAAGAACTGCAAAAGTTCCCATTACTAACTAGAACCCAACTAACTCCCAGTAAAAACGCTCCCAACTGTACACGTTTTTAACCAGTTGGGGAGATTTACATTTAAACACAATTTAAATGTAAGAAACATGTTTAGATTTTTTTATTATTATCCCTTACCTTGGTAAGCAAGTTTAAACCCTTGCCGGTTTTGCGAGTGGTCGCTGTAAAAGCGGATGAGTGTCTCGTGCGTGGTGCTGAGCAGAGCCGCGGGCAGGTCCGAGCCGCTGAACTGCCCGATCGTGGGGCTGTGGTGGTAAGGCCCGTTCTGAATTTCCAGGTAGTCGTGGTTGGCTTCAGTAGAGAAATTCAGGAACTGGATATGGGCACCTATGAAAAACACGCAAAAGTCTTGAAAGTTCATGTCAAAATGCATAAAATCAATGATTATAGTAATAAAAAGTGCTTGAAACTTTATCGGTCTTCCAAACAATCTCTCTCCATGAAACAGAACGGCTTACTGGAGGAAAACAGCATTTTGGACAACAACAGACCTCGGTCCAATCCCACCTCCGCCACCACTCACTGTGTGATCTCTGTCTGCAGAATATGTGTCCATAAATCAACTTATTTGTGAAATATGAGCATTACCAGAATCGTAACACGGAGACAGACGAGGACGGTGTGTAGAATGGGGATTAGTACACTATGTGTGGGAATGATGTTGTCCACTTGCTGTTACAATTATTACAACCACAGATACGAGGTTGTATTGTCATGTCATCCACAAATTCATTTATGCCTTTGTCAAAAAAGAAGCCAATTTTAGTAAAAAAAAAAAACGCAAAAAACTTTGAAAGTGGCTTTTACCTTAACTGGATGGTCATACCATTGCATAAGAGATTTATTAGTTTAGCAAGTGATTGTTTTAATTGTGTTAGGCACACAAATCAAATTACTGATGTTTGTAAAAAAACCCAATCCAATAAACGCCACTATAACTCTCACAATTAAATCTAACAGCCTGGCGCTGTTCAACATTCCAAAAGACCGTTCCAACGACCAATATCTCTGGCATCATATTGATCTATGTACTAAATAAGCTATGGCTAATAACTTAAGAAAATAAAAATAAAAATAATTTAGAATTATTTGCTATGGTATCATTGCATTTTTAAAAATTTGACTACTGTGTCTGAAACCTTTTAGTGCCTTTAAATAGTTTATAAAGAGCTCCAAAGACATTATTAGTCTTTACATAAATCCATGCAGTTAAGCGGGGCAGTAAAACCTAAACTGAGAATACTAACGGCTGTTTTCTCCCAATATAGGAGACAAGCTTTGCTTTGCATTGCTCTTCTCGTGACAGATGAGAAGACTTTTATTTTTCTTTTTCATCCATTATATTATGTTTCCTAGATGGGGAACATTAAAGGTGACACTTACATGGGTTATCCTACTGTAGTGTCAATGCAGAGAAATTTTCACACATGTATCTACTCAGGTGTCAAAGGAAAATACAGTTATCAAAGGCCAGAATTCAGTAAGAGAAGAAGAGAAAAAGCTCAAGTAAAAAGTTGTAGGGAAGAAAAACCTAAAAGTACTCAATAAAATTTACGATCATATAAGAAAACCAATTTCACTAATTATGGCGTCAACTTCGTGAGGGAGAATGCCTTTTCCAGTTTAGCATGCAAATAGGCGAGACAAGAGCCAACAACCTCATTCTCTTAAAAATAGATCCCGCTGTTTCCTGGAGAAAATCAGTTTGTGGTATGTTTGTTCAACCTGCATTGAAAGAGGATGAATAAAAGGAAGTAGAATGTGGAAAACTTCAGGAGGAGGGAAAAAAGGCAGATCTTTAACAAATCAACCAAAATGAGAAATTCTTTCTGGAGTGAATAATTAGATTCATATTACAGAGAGTCCGAGTCTACATACAGAAGCACATCACCCGTCAGGCAGGGGCACCCCAGTCTGTAGCTGTCTGGGCCATTCGCGCAGCACCCACTGTCTATAACCAAGGTGGGGCAGCTCTTTAAACTGAAAACACCTCTGTAAATATTTGAACATGTCAAATATTGCTCGTTGTTGAAGAGCCATCGATGAGCTATTTTTTTTCTAAATTCAGCAGATATTTGTGTCCAAAGAAATTCAGAAGCAGGAAAAAAAAAAAAAAGAAAGAAAGAAAGAAAGAAAGAAAAAGGGAGGAGGGATGAAGGGAAGGGCAGAGAGGAGGAAGAAGAGGAGGAAGGCCAGTGACCCCCCCGTGTCCCCTCCGCAGAGCTGTGACAGGCGACCAGTGGACCCCTTGGTAGATCACGCATCCGGATCTAACTGGTCTCCTCATCCATTGCTAAACTGAAAACATGTTTTCTTTTGTGGCATGGCCCATAAATATAACAAAAATGAGTTCTGTCACTAATAAATAAACTAAAGAAGCACACGTGTGTGACCACTTTGGGACCCTAAATCCATGTGTGCTACAGAGCTTCATAAATATCCTCGCATTCCTGAGAGACGCAAGAATCCCACACATCGGTAATCAAAACCACCTGCTGAATTACTGACTTTTCTATTTATGTCCAAAAAGTACCGGATAGAAGGGAAAACGAGGGCAAGATTAGAACGTTTAAAATCAAATACTTAGGGAAATGGCTTAAAACGTGCTCATTTTGGATGTGCACGTGCAGACTTCAGATGCATTTATCCAGAAACACGTTCTGAAATCCACAGAATGGTGCGGCCACGGAGGAGGATGAAAGACAGCAAGCAGATCAAGGCTGAGAAAAGCTAAACACAGCCCATGTCTCAAAAGCAGAGGATGGAGTGAAAGTGGCTTTTTACTGATTTGGAATTAAACTTGAAATGGAATTATGACAATTATAATATCGTGAACAAAATTACCATTTTAAGCAGGATAAATTATACAGCCACATATCAAACCACCTAATACATATCAGGAAATAGAACAGGGCTCAGCTCTAATCTGGCTTAAAATAGAATTATTTAGCGATCTAATTTTCAGCAAATTGCATCCCGTTTGACGTCGCAAAGCCCAAATGAAGGGATTAAAATAAGCGTAACCTAGTTATCCTTTTATTATCTCACAGAATACTAAAAAAAAGTGTGTCATTACAAGGAAACCAATCTGAATGCTTATCTTTGCTAGAATTGACAGAGCATGTTCTCATCCGAGTGTAGTTACATATTGAAAATTAAGTACCTTTTGGGATTGACAGAACTTTGAATACTAATGTGACTATGATTTCAGAGTTAAACCCTAGTTTTTAGTTGATAGAACTTGTGAATATTAATTGCTGATTTGTGTTTTCTGTGTGTGATAAACATATGGCAGAAGAGTTAATAGCTATGGAATTTAGCGAACATTCTAAGGAATCTTTTATGTCATCTCTAGATGTTTCTAGATGGCCCAAAGGCACAGTAATTCTGGACAGCATCTTGGGTGACATGAATGCATTGGTTTTCAAATATAAAAGGTAATGACCACGCAGAAGAAGACTTGGTTTCACATCTCTCGACTGTGCCTCAGACTTTCTCAAGAAAACAGAGTCAGAAATTCTGAGTCGACTAAGCTGTCAAAGCCACACAAAACGGCAACCCACGTCTGTGAAAGGGACAGAAAACAGCATAAAAACATGGAGGATTCAGTTCAGCCACTCAAGACAGTTAACGCTTCCGTGATGCTGTCTTTATGCCAGACATTTGCGATGCTTCAAGACGGCCCGATGAGATTGATATTTTATCATACACATTTTATAAATAAGGAAATGGGGTTCGAAACATTTTGGTACTTTGTGCAACCAGTCATTGATAGAATCAGCTAAGATTCCCACTCAGCTCAACCAGAGCCCAAAACCATGAGCAAGGACAACACACGCCACCTGCTCCTCGGGCACGTTTGGCCAGGGTGTCTCTGACCGTTCTGAGAGACGAGCCTGCACTGTGTCACGGAGGCAGGGTGTAGACAGTAGCTGTCAGTGGACGGAATGATTAGAGAAAGGAGGTGAGGTGGTTTTCACTTGATCACAAAGCAGCCAATGGTGGTTGCCTGTTTAATTAAACTGCTGATTGATCCAAAGGCACGGGGCGGGGAGTGGGATTAACCAAAAGAATCCTTTGACTAAGCTGGTAGCTACTTAGCTCAGGGCTTGGATAAGCTCTCAGGCAGGTCCATGCCTATCTGGCTGTAAGGGAAGATTCAAAACACCCAATAAAATCCCCCATGAATAAAAAACATCAAATATAATTTGCCTCAAGAAAAGTCAATAATGTCTCACATTCTGGATAAGTGTTTGTATTCAGGGCAATTGGAGAAGCTGAAGTCATTCAAGCTTCCAAGTACAAGAGCCACGCCCTGAGAAACCAAACTCCAAAACTGACAACCGAGGAGACAGAAATGTATGTTCACACACTACAGATAACACTTGAAGTCTAGAAATTATATTTAAGAATGCTCTGTAAGAACACTAGGAAATTTTTTTTTTGTAATTTACTTTGAACTTTTGACCTGTCATGTTGTTTTATGCTCAATAATATTCTGTCTCTACTGACAATTTGCCCAATTCTACATTTTTTACACCAAAGCAATTTATCCTAAATAAGTAATGTTTGTAAAAATATTATGATAATCTTCGTGCATTTCTCATCTTATTTAGTGTGAACGTGCTGAGAAATGTTTCCTGACGTAGTATAACTCTCACATCCAACAAACCAGGGTTGCTTTGTGAAAATAAGTAATTCTTTGTGTCCTCCCACTGGGCCACCAAGGCAGAGCCCTGGGACTCTACATCACTGACCTCGACTGCTGCTCTTGTACGTAGCAAAATGAGAGCCACCGACCTAAGCAATCATGTTCCTTGCTGCATAGTGTTCCAAGTGTAAGTAGGTAAAATTCACAGTACATCTGATGTTCTCTGTGTCTTAAGTAAGCAAGTTTCCCATGATGTTTGTTTCTTGATAAAACTTCCAGAGATGATGCAAAGAAAGCATTGCTGAACGCTGTTTCCCAAACCTCAGGAAAGGGAGAGGGCTGGTTGAAGACTGCCTTAAAAACACACACACACACACACACACACACACACACACACACACACACACACACACACAGAAGCAGGAAATCTAGGGGAGATGTCGGGTAGTGACAGCAATGCATTTGCGCACACAATAGGAGGAAATCTGCCGCGGTTATTGATGTAAACTCCCTGTCCCATAAATGTCTTTTTCTCAGCATTAAGGAGGAAATATCTTTTGACTACCATTTTCCAACTTAATTACCAAGATCGCCCTAATGACAGATGTTTTCGGACATTTTATTTTTGTGTGTGACATCAGCAGAAATACCTGCCTTCCGACCCCATGTCCCTCCTATCCCAGTGGGAAATCAGGCACTCTTTCTGGAGTTGTAATCCCAGGGAATGTTCCAGAATCACCTTAAAGCCTTGGCTATGCATATGAAACAATATGTGGATCAAAAAGGAAGAAATTATAATTAAAAGATATTTGGTTATCTCTGCTGTATTCCCATTTTTTTTTTTATAAGAAACTTCTGGAGTGCTTGATTTATAAATGCAGATTCCTGGGCTTCAACCCCAAAGTTACTTTCTCGACACTTCCGAGAAAGAGACCTGATATTTGCTTATGATTTGGGAGATTCTGGGAAGACATTGCTGCCAAAAATAAGGTCAGGTTCAGAGAAAGAAGAGGAGCGTATCACGCTGTGGATGCAAACTGGGAATCGAACACAACCGAGTCTGAGACATTCGGGTGACCCAGGTAAAATATTTCTCACGTAGCTCAAATGTGGTTTGGCCTTTGAGAGCGAGACTCGTGATGTGGTTTTAAGAGCCATGTGTAGAAGGGAGACTAAGCTACAGGGTAGTGGACGTCACAGGCAGAAGAAGTAGAAACTGCGGAAGAGTCAGAACAGATAGAACTAACTGGCTTAAGAGTTTTCAACTGCGAAACTGACGTGGGGTTGAAAGCCAGGTAGGTAGTAAAATTTTCTCAGATTTTGCAAAATGCTCTAAAATGACTGAAGCCCTAGAAAGAACTCCTAGCAGGGGCATAAAAATGCCAAATATTTACTGTGTCAGGGGACCAACCACCACTCGTACACCTTTCCTCCAAATTTCTAACTTCATATTTGGAAGTATATTTGCAGGTTATAAAATGTATCACAGGCAAACCTGGTGCACTATTTAAATTTAATCAGTAAGAAATTATTCTGAAGCACAACTACATTTATTCTAAAAAGCTAGGGATAGTCATACTTCTTTGTATGCATGTAGGATTTAAGAGATGAAGTTTCTTTTTGCCTTTTATTTGAGATCCTCTTTAAAATATTTTAAAGATTTACATACTTTTATATATGATATTGTATCCTCCTTTCCATTTCAATCTTTCTTCAAATAAATGTTCTGTTTTGGTTCATGGATCCTGATCACGAACTCAGATAATTTTGGTTTCACTGAATTTTTTTCCCCTGAATTATTCTCTTGTATAATGGTTTATGAGTGAATGATATAAGGAAATATACCAAATGACATCCTTCTCAGAAATTATAGGACAGTAACATTGGCGAAACAAGTTAAGAAAATGCCCACTCATGAACAGAATGTATCTAATCAGCGTTGAAAGTGGGAAATATTTGGAACAATAATATAAGAAATAGCTATGTGCGGGTTTTGTTTTACTTTGCTTTTTATTGTTTGCCACACACCAAGCCTATACCACACTCCTAGCCTGAATTATTTCAGCTCACCCCACCGCAACCTGACATGGCTACTTGGGTTACAAGTTGCCGGCAGCCTCACTGACTGGGAAAGGCCGCCCCGCCCAGGGAGGGCGGCAGCCTGCCTGTGTCTCTCCTTCTCTGACCTTCACTGCTACGAGAATTTGCCTCCAAGGTTGTGACCCTCAGAGTCACAGGACCATGTTGACAATACCCTGAGTTACACGCATCCCTGATCCGACCCTTAAACCCCGACTCCAAGGACCGGTACCAGCACATCCTCAGCTTCCCATCTCCATGGGGACAAAGAGGACCCACTTTGGAGAATTCCTGAGTCAACGTTGAATAAAGCTATTCAAAGGCCTCTGTTTCTTCTAGCCCTAGCAGAATCACTGCCTCTCTGCTCAGAGGGTCTATGATTTAGAGATAAAAGAAAAAAAAACCTTAAAAAGCTAAAAATCCTGGAAGAAACCGAGGGTGCCTATTAATAGCATCCTGCCACGAGGAGTCCCTCCCTCGCCCACACGCCCTGAGCGGCTCCCAGAGAACTCGCCGCTGGTGAACCCACAGGCTGTCCCCGCGGGGCTTTTCTGCACTGACCCCCTCCCCACGCATAAAGGTCCGCGCTGGCGGGCGGCATTTCCCCCGGCCGAGCCTGTGGGCCCTCCCGCCTCCCAGCAGACCAGGTTGCCCTGGCTTGCTCACTCCTGCTGCTGCCGTCCTGGGCACAGATTCCGAAAGCAAAAGCCTCAGAAACTTAATAAAAAATATGATCTTCTTCTACAGTGGTGATTTACATTTATGCTTGTATTCATTTACGATTAACATTTAGTTTGTGAGCACCCCATTCACGGGGTACCTAACCTGGTCCACTGATACCGAGCACTCCAGAGGAATCCGCAGGTGGGGCAGCCCGGATGGATGAACTAGAACACAAAGGAAGCCGGGAGGCCAACAGGGGGTCGAGATTTCACAAAGACCACGCATTTCTGAACACAGGCCAGAAAGAATGAGGTTTTAGTGTTAAAATTATGAATTATTATTTAAGGTGAAGAACCTGAAAGTTAATAACTAAAGATTTTAAAAAAGCCTTTTTTGTAAACCTATAAACAACACAATTTATAATAAAAATTCATAGAACGATACTATTTTTTCATATTTATGTTTTATATTCAATTTAAAATGTGTCACAACCTGAAAAAAAGCCTTCAAAATTGTCCAAGAAGAAACAATAACCATTATTGAATTCCAGCGATAGATTAGAAAAGGCGTTATGATAAATAAAAAGATGGATAATTGAATTAGGAATGGTACGTTTTACACTTCATGTGTCTGCTATATCATCTCTCGGCCAATTTAATTTGCCTTGAAAAGAGCTGTACGGCTCCATTGATTTCTCAAATAACTTTCCGTTCTCAAAGTTATTCTGCCAAAGGTTTATTTAAATCTGCAAGCCACTTTCAATTAAAGATACAGTCATGTCAACAGAGTAAGGCACATTTTTAATTCAGCTTAATTCTTTCCAAGATAGAAATGAAACGGTTGAACTTTTAGGAATGAATGATGTTTCACTCACCGTAGCCGATGGGCAGGGAGATGGTCCAGGTGCAGTCCAGGTTGTTGGGGTACGAACCTGGAAAGCCAGGGCTCAGGATCACGCCCCCCATGGTGGTCAGCGTCCCGCCACAGGTCGCTGTTGAATGCACAAGGGCCGTCAGTCCCGGGGTTCTCGCTTTCTCCCAAGAGAACTCAATCCAACCTGCTGTACTGACCAGACTAAGGAAGAGCTGAGCTCTGCCCCGAATCACAGCACATAACACAATGCCCTGCGCTTTGGTTATTCCTGGGCTTAGCGCTCCCTCCTGTCTGAACTGCCTAAGAATAAAGACCTTGTTCAAAATGTATCTTCTTCTGGTACTCAGAGGTTCTCGGGGGAAGGGTAGTCTATTCAACGTTTGCACCGCAGGGGGACACCAAACCGACTTCAGTTTATTAGCTGCTATTCATTGGATGGTGGTGTTACTATTTACAGATTGCTAACTGCCTGCTACTTACCAGGATAAAATGTGATACATTGTGTGCCTCCACTCCTGTAACAACCCTAAAAGGTTGGTGTTATGACTACGCCCATCTTACAGATAGAGAAACTAAGCCTGGAAGAGGTTAATAAATTTGCCTGAAGTTATGTGCCTGCTAAATAGCACAACCAGAATGTTGTTCCTGCTTTGTCCGGTTCCAGAACCAAGTTTTAACCAAGACACGTTACCATCACATTTATTTTCAGTTTTGCAACGCAGCTAACTGCACACACTTTGTCTTCAGGAAACCTTACGTGGCAATGTAGGGTGAAGATAAGTTAATATATCTCCCCTTATCTCAGTCACGCACACGTTATGCTGCCGGATCTGAGGTTGACTATTAAGAAACATGACTCATTTTATAATAAACATTCCAAACAATGTAGGTTGCAGCATATGACATTCTAATATTTGACCATTTGTAACTTATTAAAATGATGATTTCTTGTATTTCAAACTGAATGCAAATGACGCCACTTCTTTTCACGAAGCTACATGAAACAGTTTTATTCTTATTCTAACAATGTTCTCATGAGGAAAAATATTTTAGACAAAATACTTTCTGGAAACTTGCTTTCAGAGATCCCTTAGGACTTGTAGTGAAGCCTTTTTTTTTTTTTTTGTAATCATCAGGATCAGACTGTTGAGGATAAATTTAATATTTTGAGAAATAGCCAAAATTCAAGTCTAGTTAATATGGTAATTATTGAAGCCAGGCCATCATATTCTGGGTTTCGAATATCGTATAAGTTTAAAAATGCATATTAAAACATTCAAAAGTGTATTTTTGTGCTGTGAGTCATAATTCCAGAGAAGTCTTGGGCAAAACCAACTTTGTTGTTATATAATCTTCCAAGGTGACTTCTTTGTGGGAGAAACCAAGAATCTGGAAGGGGAGCTCCAGTTTGCACTTTGTCTGTGAACCTGTGGACGTTTTGGAGACAGAGTCGTGGATCTGAGTATCATCCCTAAATATCCTAAATACATTTAGCAGTGACAGCCTTTCCTCTAAAGCACTGAAGACTTCCAATGAGAGTAGATACGTACATTCAACCACAGGGAAGACATAAGAGAAAAATGCCAAATCAGTGGCAAAACAGGAACACTAATGTCAAAAAAGGCAACATTGTTAAAAAGCCCCTTTTGATTTTAGCATGATTTTTTACCAAAAAAACCCCAAATTTGGGACTCATGAACTGCAAACATCCATGCACATTTTCGGCTGAGGATTGCGACAACCTAGCACGAGTGGCGGGCACAGTGTCTGAGGATGGACGTCGCCAGCAGTATCGCTGTGTGTGTCTGACACAGGCTGACCATCAGGTGGCGGGAGAGCCACCGCGGGCCTGGTCGTCGTGACATGTCCTGTCAAACACACAATAATTGCCTGAGAACTTCCTCACAACCAGGTGTGATCCTTTTGTTGCTGTTCCTCTAAAAAAAGCTAAGAACTGATGGATGAGTATAAAAAAAGAGCTCCCAAAAGATCTGGATCAATCTTTTTTTTTTTCCTTTGTTATATTTTAAGAACTCCACCACTGGTCCGGTCGTGTTTCATGTTGGCTCAACCTCACTGCGGGGTTTCAGCTCTCCGCTCAGGGCTTACCTGCCCTCCTTCCCCAGCGGAACCCCCGCCTCCTGCCTGGAGACTTACCCCATGTCGGACCCTTTCTTACAGGTAAACAGCATATTTGTAGAGAGTTATTGGTAAATACAGTATTTCTAAAGGGAAAGCTGTTTATTTTTATAAAATAGCTAGGGACCTTCCATTTTAGTGGATTTATACATCTTATTTTGGTAAGAATATATTGGATTTTTACTCAAGGGTTGAAGAGCTCCGGGGTGCGGTGAGGACGGGGTCTCTGGGCCCCCTGCCACAGTCTGAGTGCCAGCCTCGCGGCCAGGCCACGGAAAACTGCTTGACCATGGGGAGCTGGTTATTGTATTCAAAACAGTCAATATTGGTCAAGCTCTGAGAACTGTCCTTGGCATTCAGTAACCTCTACAGAGGCGGTTCTATGTACCTTGTCTTACCGGCACTAGTGTTTTTCAAAATCAAGGCATGAGATTTCCAGGTGCTGATAGGTCAAATGTTATTGCTCTACAGATTTCTAACCCCAAAATTCCCCAGCTTGGATTCATCTAAAGCTAACAGCAACATAAACCTGTCAATCTCTCCAATCGGCCTTTGGGATTTATCATGGGTCACATGTGAGCTTTTCAATGAAAGAAAACCTTTTCTCTATACCTTATAAGGAATTACGTAAGTTGATGTACCGTCAACAACTGCCAATATCCAAGACATATTACATAAAAGATAAAAGTCAATTATATTTTGCTAGTGTAAGTTAACTACTCAAATAAAACATTCCCTTACATAATATACGCAGGCATATTATTTGGTTGAATGCCTGCTGGGAATTGATTTCATTTCAAAGTTTAAAATATTTCAATTCCCAAGTTTAAGGGAACTCTCTTCCCTGAAAAATAAACAGGAAGATTGATATTCTGTGTAACAACACAGCGGCGCCTTGCCATTTTTTCATTTCTTCCTTCCAAATCGAGGCTGGGATTTTAAACCTCCATACAAATAACTTCGTGTTTCCAGGTGGCATGTTAATCTGGACATTTATTTTTCGCCAGAAATAACTTTCATAAAGTAAGATACCAGCCACTACGGAACACTTTTCACTCGTAGGCAAACACGATACAGTGAATACGGCACCGACAGGTGTGGTTTCCTTGCTGAGGTTCTGTTTGTTTCACAGGTTTGGCGTCGTTTTATTTTCCTCTGTGCACAATTCCATCTGTGTCCCCGACGAGGTAGTTAAATGTATATTCCTAAAAACCATTTTAATACCTAAGATGTGTCTGAGATGTGGGAAAATGAGGCTGTCAGAAGAACATGGAACAGAGGGTAATTATGTTGCTTTACCTGTAGGGACCAAGCACCCTGCTGTCATGTTCCTTGGCAAAATGAATTCTAAGCAATATGCGAATATGTCAGGGGACAATTTTAAGGATACATTGTGGCCTTTAAAGTTGCCTGCACTTGTCCATCTAGTGTTGGCCACTTTGTCCTGAAACACCACCCAGCAATACAGGGATCTTGAGGGTTCTGCACGCGGCCGACACAGTGCCCGAGTTGGAGGACTATGCGGAACTTTGGCGAAGGAATCCCTGATCCGGTTACTGTTACAGTGACCGTGCTCTCTGACACGCATGCAGTTGCTGGTCATTCTTGAGTCAAAGCCCTTGAGCATCTACCACGTGCTGAAGGGACAGAGGTGAGTGGTACGTATCTCTGTCCCTGAAGCCCTCGGGGATTGTAGGGAGGGCAAATCAAATAGCCGTATCACAGCGCCACGTGGGGAGGTAGCATCATACACATGGTGGGTGGTGGCCCTGGGCGGGGACAGCTAATTACGCCTGAAAGTGGGGACCTGACCAGTGCTGGGGGGAGGGTACTCCCGCAGGTGCAAAATTTAAGAGCACCCCCAAACCCCCAATTATATGTCGGTGCAATACTTGGAAAAATCAAAAGCAATGCAAAACCACCTATTACGAACAAAATATGAAAGTTGTATGTGAAGACACAATCAGTTCTGCTCATCTTTCCTTCTGCCACGGGCTGTGCCAGGGCAGCACCGCACTGAACCCGGAGGTCAGGGAGGGATCGCAGAGGGTGGATGGCCCTTCGACAGCAGCGGGGCTCCGTGGGGACTAGGGAAGGGAAACATGCCAGGAATTGGGACCGTGTTCATGGTGGAGGTGTGGATTAGCCTGGGGTCCTTACGAGCCAAGCAAGGGAGCCGGAATTATTTGTATTGTATTGTATTTGTATATTGTATTTGTATTATTATGCATTATTTTGGCTGGGAGACTAAAGGACTCTTCACGGTTAAACGTTAACAAGCCATTTCGGATGACGAGTTGAAGGCCTGCTGAACTGGCGGCTGCAGGTGGAATCCTACGGAGACCTCAGGCGGAAGGGCTGGTAAGAGTGAGGAATCTCTCGGATTTGGGGAGTGAGGGAGAAATCTAAGATAACATCCAGCTTTGCTGTGTAGGCACAAAAAGGTATGTGGTAAGGGGACTCTCTGAGGACCGGAGCCCAGGAGGGGAACACGTTTGCAGAGGCCGGTGGGTGTGGAGCGTTGGGTAACTGATGTGAGCATGCTGGGACGATCCCTGATGAGGTCGTGTGGTCACCTGAGCGACAGGTAAAGATTTCTGAGTTGAACTACAACGTACAGGGGATGGGGTGAAGCTCTGGGCCTGATCGAGGGGGAGCAGAGAGCCCTGACATCTCCGGCTTTTGCATTCAGGGACCCCCTGTAAGGAAACGAGCACCACCTGCGAGAGTCCAGGCAGCTCGCCTGTGCGTAAAGGCTGTGGCGCCCGGGCAGGGCTCTGCCTCTGTAAACAGAGCCCTGGGAGGTGGCTGACTGCCCCTCGGAGAGCTCGCCCAGGGGGCGGTGTGTTCCCCATACGAAATACCATCCACCACCATCGGTACTTTGTAATTCTGAAGTTTGTTTCTGGAAACTTGGTTTCCCTGAGGCTAAGAGTCTATACGGAAAACTGTCCAGACTTTCGCAACAGCTAACATTCCTTCTTGCCCACAAATTAACAAACTGGCCTTTTTTTTTTTGTCATTTGAGTTTAGGCCCTGCGCAGGCAGCCTTGCAACTGGTCTGTGTAGGACGACCCGAGATGCCGAAAAGGCTGAGCTGCCGAGCCCAGCGGGGCCGTGTTACGCTATCATTACAGAGCGAATGTTCTGAAATTAAGTTTAGAGGGGCGTCCTTTGAGGCCAAGAGCAGAGCACACGGGCCATGCTGTTCCCCGCGGCGCGGACATACCGATGCAGAGGGGCGATGGGTAGTTCCAACGGCGAACAGTCCCTGGCATGCAAGAGATGTGGGAACGGCCCTGTTGAAGGAAAATGAAATAAAACTCATGTAACTGAAAATAGAGCATTTAAAGATTTGTGTGTGAGACTATCTGTACTTCCTTCGTCTCGTTTTGTTTTAACCACAAATGTGAAAAATCAGAAATTATAAAATCTATTCCTACTAATGCTTACTAATGAACCACATATTTTGACTCGACATAGAAAAAAATCCATTATTACTGTATTTCTTTTTTACTAAAAAGAAAATCCTGCAATGTTCCTTTAAATAGGCCATGTTTCTGCCTGGATCCTTTCCTAATATTTGAAGAAGATTGATAATTGGGCAAAGCATGCTTCCCCTCCCGCCCCATCATCGGAATTTATAGCTTTTGGTCAAAAAGGGCAAAAATGATTAGGAAATGGTAGGTATTGATTAGAAGGGTAAAATGTCAGTGATACTTTATCTGCTTATGAAAATGTACCCTTCCTGCTTGGGTCTGGTTACAAGTCACATGATCACGAGGTTTGGGAAGGAAATGGGTCTGG
Source organism: Indri indri (assembly GCA_004363605.1). Taxonomy (NCBI): domain Eukaryota; kingdom Metazoa; phylum Chordata; class Mammalia; order Primates; family Indriidae; genus Indri; species Indri indri. The sequence goes on along the minus strand of RJWJ010023644.1, from coordinate 6,771 downwards.
TCTTCCTTCATCACAGAAAACAAAGTCCTAATAGTCACTTTGTTACTAACCAGCCTCCCGAGCCGTCAAATTAACCCACCTGCGGTGAAAGTGACACTCATCCCTCAGGGTCTCCTCATCCTTTGCATATATAAAATTTTCAACTTTCAGCTTTTTTTTTCCAATATGCTTTTTTGTTGCATCAACTCTCAGCTTTAAAAAATCTTTCTCTTTTAAAAATCACACCAGAGAGGGCTAAACTCAGAGATGTTTCCTGCTACAATTTCTCTTACAAATTAAAGAGAAGGTAACAAATGAGACCTCTGTGTGCACACTATGTTCTTTTTTTTTCTTTCTCCTGATTGTGACTCAATGGCCTTATCTGCCAGGCTTACTTATCTCTTGAATTTCCATTTGCAACCGAAAATTGGCACAGAGGCAATTGAAAAACAGGTCTTTAATGCATGTTAAATAATCCCGGCCACACTGGGAACGCATCAAACAAGAATTTGCGCTAATGCAGTTATCAATGGCAAACCGATTCCCTGAGCTTAGAAACCTTTCATACTGAATTCACCTGCCCCAAACTCATTTTATCATACTTTTTGACATTGTTAAAATTAGTGACAGTAAGGAAGACTGTATTTTAAAGAGGATATCTGGACAATGTTTTTGCTGCTAACGTTCATACTCTGTGTATACTCATTCTCTGATCCATTAAATTATCTTTAATAAATTTCTTTCTGAAATATGGATAAATAAAAAGGACAAAAGCCACTGGAGATATTTATTGAAGACTACCAATAAAATAGTCATTCATTACTAATCTATCATATTTATTTTGCTGCTATTTATTTTGGTAAAAACAATTCAAATGAGTGATTATAGCTAAAATTTTTGTAATGAATCAAAAACAAGACATGATTCTATGTATTTATTTACTAGTTTTTACCCAAATGAGAATTTTCTTTTTTATGTTTTAAAAGAAACACTAAAACAGGTCTAGAGAAGATGGAAATCAGAAATCATTGAAATATTCAGGATTTCTTTTTAGCATGTGATGTCATGCACACCCATGAATCTCACTAGGCGTATGTATTTGCAGACATTCATGTGTTTACTATGCAAGGAACAATGCTTTTCATGCCTAATGTGTAATTTATGCATGCTGACATTCCAAATATATTACTGTGTTAGTAAAATTGTCAGTTATTAGCAATTTAAATAATCCAGAATCCTTTCTTGCTCATGTGAATGATAAACAGCAGCTTGCAAACTCAAAGCTTGACATTGTTTGAAATGAAGACAATAATAGCTTAGTTTGCATGTGAAAAACAGAGCTCAGACATGGTCTGATTGGGCTGTAGAAGTGTGTCCACAGGCTGCATCTCTAGGAAGCATATTAAATAATTCATTATGAGAAACCTCTTTACCAAAGAATCCTTTCTATTTTCTTCTCTGAGGGTTGCAGTAATATCATTTAGTAAAATAAATAAATAAATAAATAAATAACGCTAATAGAAGTTGTAAAGTTACATCATCACCAAGTAGAAAGAAGATGTTCAATGACCATCCATGGTCAAAACCAAGCATTTGATGATAATTTATTGAACTGAATGATGACAAGAGTTTGCAGAGCAGTACAAGCACATGACTCACACAGACGCAATTATTGGGGGGTAAAGAGACGGTCAAGGCTTTGCCCCTAGAATGTTCTCTGCGCAGTTATTAGGAGAACATATATTCTGAAATAAAATAATTGTAAAATATGGAATGCTTAGCTTTGAAACAGTACTTTATCATTTCAATGCTATTTCCAAATGATGATTAAGATTATCAACGTGCATGATTGAACATGAATAGTTCGATGCACAGACTGAAAGAGGAAAATGAAATTAGCTGTCTGGGTACAAACTGAAGGCTCTATCTCTAAGGAGCGGCCCAAAGATTACCATGTTGCACTGTTTCTATCACCGAGAACTCCAGAGAAAGGTACCTGCAAGGTGTATCCGGGCTCGCACTGAAAGGAGAGCACGTCGTTCACCATGTACCGGTCTCCGATTTTGATGCCGTTGCTGGGAAGGGTTGGTTCCTGGCACGCGGCAAGACCCACAGCTACAGGGATGCAAAGACAGACACCAGAAATTACGCAGGACAGACACTATTCTCGCTGTTTCAATAATGAAAGCTTTTTTTTTTTCTATTGCTGTCCTCCCGTAACCCTTCCTCTTGTTATTCTACCCAAAACTGTTAAGCAACTTTAAATCTGAGTCATGAGCTAACTTTTAAATATTAATTTATTTCATTTCCATCATGCTGTGAATCAAGGCTTTTCTTTATACAATAAAATTTGTTACTTTTGCATTTAGTATAAAACACCTCAATGCTGACACATAGACATTGCAAAAGATCCTTAAAAAAAATCACATTTCTTATTATATGGAAAACTCAATGATTTTGCCCTCTTGTTTTTGTTTTTTTCAAACACACTTAGCAGCCTTTATGAAAAAAATTTAAGCATGAATCTTGAAATTCTATTCTTCCAGATAAACACAGTATGAGAACAAATACTGTATATTCAGTCTCTCTCTCTCTCTCTCCCCCCCCATCCCCTCATTATCTGTCTCTCTCTCTAGATAACAAAAAAATTCTTATGAACGGTCTGTTTCTAATTAAACAGGACCAATATTTACAGACCCTAAAACTAGTATCCAGCACTTTCTTGGATGAGTTGCCCTCAATTAAGGCACTCACAGATTTTTAAAAAATTCATCATATAATATTGGAATTCGGACTAAACTATCAAATAAATTAACTCTGAGTATTATTTAAACACTGATACCTCTCTCTGTAAACCCTCCTCAGGAGAATAAGTAAATCATGAAGCCATGGTCAACTTCATGGAAGTTAAAATCCATTTTGGTTAGTCAAAGGTACCAACTGTCCGTTATAAAAGGAACGAGTTCTGAGGACCTAAAATGTGGAGCATGGGCAATGATGGATGTGCTAATTAATTTAATTAAAAATGCATTTGAAATGGCACTAAAGACTTGCTGATTGCAAACAACCTCACCCATCGGCCTAGCATGTGTTGAAGAAGCAGGGAGATGGGCCCCCCTAGAGTAGACCAGCTTATCGTTCTTCATGTGACCTCGGATTACTGAAGCTCTAGTTGTTGAACTTAACACTGATATGAGAGCGTTGATCCAATTAGCTAATTGACCAGGACTCTGAGAAGGGAGGCTGGGGTGGAGCAGCGGGGAGGACCTTAGTTAATCCAGAGGCAAAAACGAGTGGGAGGTGGGAAGAACAAGTCCAAGTCGGGCAGTTACCCTGGTGGTCCCCAGGCACGAGGAGACCCCACGTGGCCTGCCCTGCCCACGGGCTGGTTCCATGGCGGGGGCTGCTGCCCACAGATTTTCTCTCCCCATCCACACTCCGTTTTCCCATTGGACCTCATTTTAAAAAAACAAGAACACACAAATTCAAAGATAAAATGATTAAGAACTTCAAGATGGGTGATGGCAAGCTTGGGACCCAGTGCCACTCACACGGCGCTTGCTCACGAACCAGGCTCTGGGTCCAGGCTACGGAGTCTGCACGGGCTGCTCTTGGAGATGCAAGACGGGACGAAAGAACACCCTGTACAGCCCCTATTCTGCTAGTCAATGAGCTAGAGCATTATAGTGCTCTAACTAATCCTCACAGTAACTCACTGCCAGGCTCCTTGTATCTGATGCTAAGGGAAAGGCTAAGTGAAGTCGGCTTGGCTGGTCCAGGTGCGCAGCCTGTGCGAATAAACCCATCTCTGCTGCTCTGGGGAGCCGACGATGACCTCCTCCACTTCCTCCACGTGGGGGCTGCACACTCTCAGTCCCTACCCCAGACCCCCGAGTCAGACCAGGAACGGGCCTGCCCCTGTGTCCCCCGACCCTGAGGAGGTTAAACAGAGAGAGAGAGAGAGAGAGAGAGAGAGAGAGAGAGAGAGAGAGAAGTATCTTCATTTCCCGTTAGTGGGATCGTTCATTTGAGAACATCATGCTACGGAACGCGGGTCAGAATGGAAACCGCAGGTATATAAACTGGCTGAATAATTTCAAGCCACGGAATATATTGATTCTACATGGGATGAGTAGGTACGAGGAGTGTTGTGAAGTTTTTCTAAGTTGAAATAGATTTTTCCCTAAATGGCTATATTTTAAAAAAATATAAGACAACATAAGGATTGAGCAGTGATACATTTATGCCTAGCACAGATTTTCAAGCCATTTGGGGCTTTTCATAGAAGATAAAACTGCTAAATATGAAAAAAAATACAATCACTTAGGCCTTTTACTTGTTTTATTGGTGTAAGTCCAAAATCTCTCTGTTTCTTTTTTTAGCTTTAGAATATAGATTATGATGACATTTAAATTCCATCCTTTCTTTCCTACCACAGAAGAGCAAGATCATCTGCCATATATCACTTAGTTTTTTGTTTCACCCTGAAAAACATATGTACTTAAAATACTCAGCACAAAATTTCTAAGAGCAGTTGGGAACACTAAAAATCTAATTTCTGGTGATACCGCATCATCATCATTTTGACATAATTTAAGTATATGTTCAGCATGACAGAGAATAAATAATACCCATAACTCAAGAAAGTTCAAAATGAAGAGAAAAAATATTTTGAAATAAAAAATAAAATGAATAATCCATATTAAATTCCATTTACTAAATTCTCACCTTTCTCACATAAGATATAATGGCTTTTTATTTATTTACTATATTTGCCTATCAAATGTTGATTTATATGCAGTTATTGTGTATTTTCATTTTCTCCTTCCTTGAATTCTCTGTCTAAATCCAAATCATCCTCTGAAAATAACAATAAAAAAAAATCTTGCATGTATATCTGTCCCCTGAGGAATTACAACTAATTTTCTGAATAAAGCAAAAACACATAAAATATTCTAACCAGTGTTTAATATGGTCGGACTCGGGAAGCAGTTATACGCAGACCACGGTGTTTGAAATGTAGGAAGCACTGTCTGTCTTTTCTTCCTTCTCCAGGGTCAGCCTGTATCCAGGCTATGCTAGTAGCTGAGAATGCAAAGATCACGCATGCTATCGGCAAGGTTGTTTTTTAGTAATGTCATTTAAACCTGTTATTCTATTTATCCAGAAACTGAATGACAAAGTGGATAAGTGGTAAGACAGGTATTTTCCGCACATTGCATTTCTTTCATAAAGATGCTGTGATCCACCTGCAACACTGAGAGTGATTAAGTCACTGTGGAAACTGTGGCTTTATGTCATGGGAAGGGGAAAAACACCTGAAGGGATTTTGTGTTAGTAGCTAAAGGTGTGTCAGACGCCGGCGCAGAAGGCAGCTGGACCCTGAGCGTGTGACAGAGATGGCGGTGCGGGACCAGGGCCAGCGCAGGCCCGGGAGGGCCAGAGCAGAGCTCTATGGGGACCCGGGGAAGCCTCCGGACAGAGAGCTCCACCGTGTGCACAGTGGACCCGGAACAGCAATCTGGAGGGAGGTGGCGTAATGCAAAAGTCAGTAACGTAGAATAAAACGATTAACTTTCTGACCTTCGGGGGAGAGAAGGTGTTCTCCTGAAGAATTGTTGGTGAAGAACAAGATTAGGCTATTTGTATTTAATCACTGCACTGATCAAAATGTGAAATAAAGATCATGCGACAAGAAGTAGGCAAGGTGGTGTTTGGTAATAAACAGGAACTGGAAAGGAGGTAAATTTGGGCCTATAAATGTACATATCCTTCTTTTAAAAAAAATCTAAAAAGAGAATGTTCTTTAACAAATCTCCCTTTTATGCAGCGTTTTGGAAGAAAGATGTTTGCATCTGTTGAAAGGGATATCTTATGTTATTAAGTCGGGGTGGCAGGATCACATAAGTGACGGGCAAAACTATACAAACAGCCATTTAAAAGGTATTTATTTAGACACAAAAATAGACATCTAGGAAGATGTACACAGATAAAAATAATTGTCCTAAAGACAATTAATGGACTAAAAATAAGTTGTGAAACAGGATCATGTGATAGGAAAATTCTAAGTTAATTTTTCAGAAGCAGAGACATCTGTAAGGAGAGAATTGTCACGTTATTAGCAAAATTATTGGTAGAAAGGATTTCTAGTTCTTTCAAACCATAGTGTCCTTACATTTTATACCATAAATGATAGATAACACAGCAGATGTGAGAAAGCAATGTTGCTTTAAAAGGTGGTTCTCGAACCACCTCAGTCTGAATCACCACGTCCCCTGATTAAAAGTGAAGATGACATGAAGGTGATTCTTGCGGAATCTGAAGGTTTAAAACCACCGCGATAAAGAAACAACAGAACACAGGGGGTGGCGCTGGCAGGGGGCGAGTCTTATGTACCATGTTGTTTTATATAATATTATCCGCAAATACATATTGTGTTCATTTTCAGTGTTAAAATTCGAGCATTTTGAAATGTGCTTATATATAAAATTGCAATTAGGTTTAGAATGTAGCAAAAGAAGTTTTCAAACCCCATGAATCTAGCCCGTGAAAGCAAAGAATATAAAACAAAGCCATTAAAAAGATGAGTGTCCTAATTTGACCAAAAATGTAGTTTAATGGCCTCACCTACCACTGATCATAAAATGTGAGAGTTATGAATCAGAATCTAACAATAGCCTCGTCAGGTCCCCGGAATTTATTGCAGCCATTGTTCTAAATCCATTGGGCGGAATTCAGAGAATACTTTGCTTAAATCATACAAACAAAAATGATTTTCAAAATACATGATAA
>RJWJ010023643.1:0-25579 GCA_004363605.1 Indri indri | reverse complement strand
TTTGGGATTTATCTGGGTTTTCAATCAGGCTCAGCCAACTTGAGCAAATAGTTCTTGTGGGCAACCATTATGGTTTTACTTGTTTATTTGATTTGTGTTTTAGGGGTTTTTTTTTTTTCCTTATTTGATCACCGAAGCACACACAAACATTAGTCTCAAGCCGAAAGCCCTAAAAGTAAGCCATTCTTTCAGCTGGTGAAATTCTAATCTGGTTTTATTATGTTGTCAATGAGCTGCTGAGATTCGCCTTGGCTTGTTAACATGATAGCAGACAGATGAGAAGAAATAAAAAGTACTGGCCTGTGAAAGCCAAATCAAAGAGCCAGATTGAGGGGATTCTCGAGTTACTCAGGTGAGGCCCTCAGTGCCTTGCTAGTGACCCAGCTGATGGTCAGAATGCTGTAGGTTCCGTTTGGACGATCCAAATGTTAAAACACGGTATTCAAATGTCTGCATAAATGGCTGAGAATTCGCCTTTTCTTTGTAAGCTTACTATACAATAAACAAAAGACTGGTATTTGATACTAACCAAACATAGAGAAAGAACAGACAATAACACTGGATGAATGTATTCAAGACACAAATCTTTATGTGGCATTGGAAGGACTTGAGGGTCCTACATTTCTCTATCAGATTTTTAATTGTCCTTGGGTATAAGCCTATTGCCATTTACCAAAAGCATACTCATTTCCATAAACATCTAACAATATAAATTACCTGAGAATGGGATAATGCTTTCATACAGTGAAATCTGAATAAAATAAGAGAAAGGTGCTGCTTTTTTTTTTTTTAAATGACTGTAGAATTTAAGAGAAAGGATACTTGACAATACTCTTTGAAGAAATATTTTAAGTGTTGTAAAAACACTAGTATTGTGTCTAAGAGCATTGAATTCTGCACTGATATTTCTGTTTTGTTTTCTCTTGTAGAATAACTGCTTACTAGACATTAAAGCTTCTTTGCCAGCTGCCAATTAAATAAGGGCACTTTAATTTTAAAGTGAATAATAAAGCCAAAAATTTTTGTTCTATAACTCTTTTCCTCTTATTTGGGTTTACATGTGACTTTATAATTTCCTTCCTGTGAAAGATTTTAACTTTGAAATGAAAGGTTTACTTTGAAAGTTCATGATAATTAATACATGATCATCTAATTTCAATATTAAATTTTATTTCATATGCCTATTTACAACTTTTAGACTAAGAAAGCCAGCTGTGAAATACCAAGTCTTGACTAGTAGTGCCACCTAGCATCACAAAGAAAAAGTTGTTCGACTACTTGGCAAAGCATTGGAAAATGTATCAAATCGTCTAATACATTCTTTGATCCATTCTCCAGAGAAAAGTAAGTAGACATAATTCAATTAATAGAAATGTACACTAGTCCTATATTTTTGGAGATAGTTTACCATATATTATGAATTTCAGTGTTTTTAGGAAGATGTTATTATGAGAGGTAACAATGAAGTAGAATTTCTGGTTTGCTAGCTAGGATGCCATCATTTTTTCCTCCAATTTAAGAAAACATATTGGAATTCAAGTGAATAAAAATAATGTTCATGTACTAAAGTATTGACTATGAACTAATTTATAGAATAAAAAACCGGTCATTCACAAACTTCAGGATTTTGAGTAACAACTTATGACACCTAACAACTGATCCAGACTTGGTACTGTTTGGGATAATACGTTTAGATACCTTGTGATACAATATAATGCTAATAAAGATGTCACGCATTCAATCCAGAATGGAACTGAGGACAGTTATTCAAAACATCTCTGTTAACATGTATCTTATTGGTGATAAGCGGTAATTAGAGGGTAGATGACTCATGGAAGATCCATTTCTTTCACAATTTCAATGGATTCAGCTGTGTAACACAGGTACTTGAATAATACCATTTTATTCAGAGTCACTCCATTATAATATCAACGAAAAAAAATAATTGATTCCTGGCCAGGACCACCATAGATGTGGAGTTTGCATGTTGTCCCCATGTCTGTGTGGGTTTTCTCCAGGTCCTCTGGTTTTCTCCCACATCCCAAAAATGTGTACTTGAGGTGAATCGGTGTGTCTCCGCGGCCCCAGTGAGAGCAAGTGTGGGAGTGTGTGTGAGTACACCCTGCGATCAGATGGCATCCTGTCCAAGGCTGGTTCCCACCTTGTGCCTTGAGCTGCCACTGCCATGATAAGTTCAGGCCATCCTCAATAAGCAGATTGGATAATGAATGAATTGATTACAAATTATTATAAAATACAAATTCCTAAAGTCTATGATAATCATACAAATGCACGACAATAAACGATGCCACACTAAAGTGCTCAGCAAGCCCACCGTATTTGGGTTTTTTGTATTGCGTGGTGGCCGGTGCTACTTGAAATTTTTGCTTTGCTGACATTTATTTCTTGATTTGACCCACTACCACTATGATCATGTTAGTCACTGATTCACCAAAACTTGGGTAAATCCTTATCTTACTTGTTTTATTAATCTTTCTTTATGCATAGCTCATGTTCATTTCAATGTTTAATATTAGAAGTGTTTTTGTATTTATTTGGAGGTTTGGTGATGTTTTTGTGACCAGAAATATGCCATAGGAACTTAACTCTTGTTTATGTCTATTATCCTATGGTAAAAGTGGTTTCTATAGACATGGCTTCACTTAAAGTCACAGTTTTCAAGAACCTATTGACTGCATTAGATGAGAACGTACTGTATTATAGAACTTAAGTGGTTATCTCGGAAAAAGGAGGAAACCACAGAACACAGGTGATACTCTATGACTTGCTCCTCCAGGAGTGACCAGCCACTCAAATTAAAATATGACAACAGAAAGGCTAACTTGAGTTCCTTTCAGAGCAGTACCCAGGTGTGCAAAGTCCAGTGAGTGGGGCCCTGAAGGCAAGTAAGCAGCCTCTTCAGGAATAGGTAGATTTTCAGGACTTCAACCAATTAGGTTGAAATTTAGAACTAGAACATAACTATAAATGCCTTTCATAAAACAAAAGTGTGCATTAGGCAACAGTATGTCTAAAGACAAGCAAGGCCGGGCATGGTGGTTCAAAGTGCCAGTGTAATCCTAGTACTTTGAGAGGCTGAGGCAGAAGGATTGCTTGAGACCAGGAGTTCAAGACCAGCCTGAGCAACATAGCAAGACTCCATCTCAACAAAAAATAAAAATAAATAAGTAGATAAAAATGAGCCAATATATAAAGTTCCAAACATATCAGACTTCAGCAAAAGTAACCTTAGACTCTGATGTTCTAGGAGGCAAGATGGCATAATGGCAAAGAGCATGATTCTGGAGGCTCTCTGCCTCACCACTTGCTAGCTATGTAGCGTTGGGTAAGTTATATCATTTGTCTAAGACCCAGTTTCCTCATCTGTAAAGCAGACAACAGGTATAGTGTTGAGGTCTAATGCAGGATAATGTTGAATACTGTATGAAAGGAAAGCACTCAGCATTCCTATTACATAAACATCCAATAAAAATGTGTTCTTAATACTATTATTTTATTATTGTCCCTCTCTTCTCTGGTTACATTTGTTCAGGAACTGGATGGGGCTGGTCTGTAGGTACAAAGTCTTAACAGCTCCCAACTAAGCATAGCTAGTGAAGCCAAGCACCCACCACTAATATGTAAGCATATTGTTCTTGGCCTAATGAAACTGAGCAAGTAGCACTGATATAATAGTATAGGGGTATTTTTTCACTGACAGGTAAAAGGATATTACATATTTTTCTATGTAACATTCATATATATTAACAAATTAAAAATGTGATTGATGTGTTTATTTAATCCTTTTCCCAAACTTTAGATTCTACTTTAACACAATATAACATTAGCTGACATCACTAATGTTTGTCACCAGTTATCATTTTTCCCCCTAAAATACAAGTTTTGATGTCAGAAAACTGAAATACTTCTCAAATGTGTAATCCAAGTTTAAGGTAGTCTTAAGAACTACTTCTATTATGACAACTATTACTCTTCCTCCTTTTTAACTTTACTCAGATTCTGAGTTATGGATAATTACAAAGAAACTTGGTGAAGGTACATAGAAGAAGAGGAAGAAGGTTTCATTTTTCTACTTCCAAGTGAAAAAATAAGCACTGCCACGTCATGGAAGGGAAAAGATTCTGCCCTGGAGGAGAGTGTCAGAAGCTCAGTTTGCTTCTTTTGTTTCCATGGTTGCCTTTGTTCTGGAGATGTTCAAGCATCTGATATATTAATATTAACAAAAACACTTTATTTGCAAGTCAGATTAGTTCTGGTTTATTAAGCACACCCACAGTTCTGATTTTCAGTGGCCAAAATAAACAATTTTGAAGACTATCAGTGATTTTTGTGAGGGGGCTCCAGATTTAGACTAAGGGAGACTGGCCACTGTAAGTCTTGGGGCCCTGAGAATAGGAGAGAGAGGCACAGATATTCCAGAATATGAGAATCCTTGGTTCTAATCCTGCTGTTCCATGATCTTAATTGCATTAATGGAATATAAATAGCATGAGAATATATAGTTTACCTTAATAATGGTCAATCATTTGAAATATGGGATTCTTTTGCTTGGCCCTATAGGGCAGGCATGAGTGTAAGCCCTCACATTTGGAAGTAAGAGCATTGAAAGCTGATGTGCTTAGTTTCACAAAGTACCAATTGCTTTCTAGTATTATTCTCCCTTTTCCTACCCCTCTGCTGAGAACTTATAAAAAGAATGATAACAGACTCATTCTAGGTGAGTGGCCTGCTTGGATGGTGTTTTGGAAATTTTAGATATCTTCCACCTGACAGCCGGAAAGCTCAAGGATATATGCCTCCAGTGGAGAGCTACAAAAGCAAACATGACTCCGTCATTTTCCCACTATAAAGAGTCACTCTGAATAAAGTAAACTCTGATAGTAGCTCAAGTTAGAAGGCTCTTTTGACTGACTTCTTAATGACCTTGTACCTGTGTTGGTAGTTCTGGAAGCCTGCAGATGCATAAGAGAAGGTTTCAGAGGGCAGTAGTGAAACAGGATGACATATCTTAGGTGAGTGGCATAAAAATTCATGCAAAATTGCATAGAGTTACATAATTCTAAGTAATTTTTTTTCAAAAATTTGTTTCAGATTGTGGAATAGCTAAAGAAAGCACATGACTTTCTTCTCTAAACTTTGTAATCACACTTTCAATTAACTTTTTATGATAGATTAAATAACTGGCCCCCAAATTTCCTCCTTCCCTTATCTATGCACTTTGGCATGTACTTTTGCAGTTGCTCCCCCTAGAGGTGGTGTATTTTCATGCCCTATGGCTTGGCTTTGAGCTTAGCCATATGATTTGCTTTGATCAATGAAATGTGGACAGTAGTAAATTCTTTTATACATGTTGAGCTTGTGCTATCACCATGACAAGAGTGTACCTAAGCTAGGCCACCAATCCAAAAAGGTTGGGAAACACACAGAGAAATCCTGAACCTACCCAATGGCTTGGTGGCCAAGACTCATGACGGGGCCAAGGCAACTTTGCCTTCACCCTTAGAAGTTTCACTGAAAAATCAACTCACGATAAGGCAGATTAATAAGAAAAAAGGCATACAAATGTATTTGATCATAGTTTTGCATGACACAGGAGCCTTCAGAATGAAGACCCAACCCCCCAGTGGTGTGCAAAACCTTAGATAATATCTGGAGGTTACAAAAGGAATGGGGGATTGGATCTTGGCAAAATGAGTTATGGGACAGGAGAGAAGAATTCTGTTGAGGGACAATAAACGATTACAGGCAGAATTCAATGGGCTTGAAGAACACACAATGATCTGGGACAAAGTCTGCTGGGCCCACAGAATAGACAATGATTTGTGACAAAAGTCTGTCCGGGTTTGTTGACAGACTTTAGTGTTCCTTCCTGTGATATGGATTCGGTTAATGAAAACTCAGGGAAGAGATCAGAATTGTTTTCTTCTTTGGTAGATCTGGATTTTAGGCAGATAAGGAAGCTTCACCTTGTGCTTCGGGAGAGGCAAAGGATTGAGAGAAAGGGGGCAGGGGGACAATTGTTCTCCTTGGTGGGTCTGTCCTGTCCGGTCTTTGTATAGATAGGAAAAAGTCTCTTCTACCCTCTGTTAATCCCTAAGGGCCTTTAACGCAAAATATTCATTATACCAGGGAGCCATACTTTGAGGTGAAGTTCCCTGCACTGCTTCACTCACTAAGCCCAGACGAGATCAGCTTAACCTCAGCTCACTTACAGATACAGGAGGAAAAAAATAGTTGCCATTTTATGTCACGGAGTTTTGGAGCATCTTGGAAGCAGCACTAACTGATACACCTTTTCTCATAGCTCCCATTTTTTAACCTTTTACGTCTCCTTTAATTTCTCTCCACTTTCCTCATGTTTAAGATTCAACATCATCATCTTTTAGAGCTGAAACAATTTAAATCAAGCCAGTGGTTTATTAAGGTTTTGTTTTTGGAAGTTTCTTTAGTTTGACTAAGAGATACACTATCATTATAAAAACATTAGTGCACGAGTATTGCACAGATATATTAAACAATGTTTAAAATCATATTATAATTATCAGTATCGATATTGCCCGCATGTATAAAATGTTGTGTTTTTCAGTTTAATATGCTTATTTTTTCATACGAAGCTGTCACCAATGTATACTACATATGTATACAGGATATTGCTAAGTTAAGAGATTCATCATAGTTTTTTTTTATTTAATTAAAACAATCTTAGAATTATATAATTTGAGTAACATTACAGAACAATTTGATAATTGTAAGAAAAGCAATTAAATATCAGATAAGAAATTCATCCAAATACTTAGTTTTTAAGGAAAAGTAAGAAAACCAAAGCAAGTAAGAAAGCAATGCAATTCCTAAGGAAAACATAGCAATTAATCATAATTTAGTTTTATTTGATGCAAGCCTTAAATGATACAGTTTCACTATCTCATAAGTTTTCAAAAACTTATAATCCACGTGATTTTCTAAACTTCATTTAGTCAAACTTTTATTGTAAACATACTATTTATCCTAGATAGTTTATATATTTTTTTTACATTTTCTGACATTTTGCATATTCACCTTTTTATATTCTTTATTATACCTTTAAATTATACACATATTTCTTACAGTATATTTTATGAATAATTGGAAAGAAAGCAGAAATCTCATTTCCTTGTTTCTAGTTCTCATGTACTCTTTTCTAAAATAACTGTTTTAAATCTCATAAACAGTCTGTGAGCCTGCAGTCTCATAATTTTCTAAAGCATATTCCACCTTGCCAACAGAGTTGAATTTCTAAAACAATAATTTGATCAAGTCATTTTTGTATTTAAATTTTTAAATGACTTCCCCATTGCCTGTGGGATGAAGTTGAAATCTTTGACTTTATTAACCAAAAAAAAGGATTATTTCATCCTACCCAACTTCCCAACCTTATGCTCTACCACTTTCTCCTCAATAAAGCATTCAAATGGCAATTGAAAATAATATTTCAAAAGGAACAATATAGGTTTGAGAATAGTAAGTGAATATCTTCTTACATTATATCATCAATTAAATGATCTATACCAGAAGAGGAAAATTTCTAGTAATATGAAGCAAGACTTCATTGACAACTCTATTTAAAAAGTTACTTGAAAGATATCATTGCAAACTGCACATGCTGAAAAACAGGAAAATTTTAGTGACCATAATGAATGATTAAAAGATAAATATTAACTTAAAGGAATTTGAAGCAATGGATATAATCTAAGGGTGAGAAACGTAAAACGCTATTCATAGATCCAAAAACAAACTCTATATTTACAAATATAGAGTGAGGGAGAGTTAGTAGTACACACAGGTGAATGAAGTTTAGTTAGTTGTTTTAGTTGACAGCTAATTTTAACATCTATAGAACACTTTTTATGTATCAACCTGCCTTTATACTAGACATTGCGGTAAAAGGCAGAATAAGTGACCGAGGAGCTTTCAGTCTTGACAGTGAATTATGAGACTAAATGTTATACAATTTCTTAACAATCAAATTTATTCTTTGCTTACATTAAGAGAAATATGTCAAAAACTTGACAGGGTTATTGTATTTATGTGTCTCGCTTAAAGAATGATGTAGATAAACTGAAGTCAATCAGAGAAGCAAAACCAGGATTATGAGTAGAATTTAAGTGATATATTAAGAATTAAGGATGTTTAATTTACAGAAGTGAAAACTGGATGGATGCTAGGAAATAATAACATTGCTGGTAATGACAACATAAGGAAATAAGGATAATTAACCCTAATTGAATATTACCTGTGCACCATACATTCCACTGCATAAAAATTATGTAATTCTGTTGTAAAAGGTTTGTCCTTTCTTTTCATTTATGTTTTGTAAATGAAGAAATAAAGTTTGTTAGGTCTAATAATTCCTTCAAGGTCACTAAATTATGAGTGGAAACTTCAAACCTAGATCTGTCTAATTCCAGAACTTGAGTTACTAACCGTAATACTGCCTAATGTTATCATCTGGTGTCTTTGATTGTCTCAGCAACCAATATGTTTTTAAAAGATTATAATTATTCTATAATAGAGTATCATACATACCATGAAAATAATGTCAAATAACTTGGAATCAGAAAATCTAAGTTTATTCCTACTGGATTAGAGCCTATAAAAACAAAAACAAAAACAAAATCTAAGTTTATGATTGGTATCTGTCACTAGCTACATGACATTGAACACATCTTTCTCTGAACCTCAATCTATATCTATAAAATAGATATAATAACAACTAAATTATCCTATAAGGCTGATATTTAGATCAAATAATATCAAAGGAACATATATGAAAATACACTTTCAAAAAGGTACTCATAAAATGTTTATTTGTAGTATTATTATACCCATTCGGGTCAAGCAAGAATGAACAAGTAGAAGCCATAACAACGTATAAACTTTTAAAAGTTAGAAGTCTTAAAGGCAAACTTGAGCTCCTAAACTTGTATCGGTGGAAGTATTCAAATATACCTTCAACGACCATTTGACTGGGTTACCAAAGGGAAGAAATGTAGGCATCAGGAGAGTGTCCACAAGATTTGAAAACTTTTTTTTTCTTCAACAATACTTTTTCGAAAATACAGGACTCTCCTTTCCCCATTATTGGATACTTTTACAGAGATAGTCTCAACACAATAAATATTTTTTGCCATACATCTCAGAATAAACTCATGCTATTTTACTTAATATTTTCACTATATCTAAATTTTAAATGATTGATTTTGAGCTTCATAATAGCTACAGATAGCATCAAATTATATTCTCTGATGACTTCTATTTTATTTTCTTGAAATGTTTGCTAGTTATGCTTTCACAGTAGTATACAATTTAGCATCTAGTTCAACTCTTAAGCTATGTATTTTACTTTGGTCCCAAATAGTGAGAAATGGTCCATTTATTTTCCATTATTATGAAAACTCCTGGTTTATCTAATTTTCCATTTTAGAGAGATATTTGTCCATTAATGATAGATACAGATGGTGTCCATCTGGTACCCATCTTTAACTCTAAAAACGGAGGCATAAGGATACTCTGAAACATTAGACTTTTCAAGTCAGATGCAATCTAACGTCTTGAGGAAAAAGTTATTTGATCCACTGTGAGTTTTTTTTTCATAGTATTCATCTTATATTACAAACAAGATAGAAGATAAATTTTTTTCTGAAAATAAGAGCTGTAATTTTAAGACCATAATTTCGTCTTACTCAAAGCCAGCTAATGAATACCAAAATCATTAGTAACAACAAATTTTCCACTATGGCTGATCTCAAAAATCTCTGGGCAGTCAGCAACATTTGAGATATCTTCTGGAATTTTGTTTTTAGAGTATTATTAATAGTTCCTTGTATAAAGAAAATTCAAGTATTTCAGATCTGAATGTAACTAAATAAAAAAGAATATTGCTTTGTAAAATCTCATCCTGCATATAGGATCCTAGAAGAGAAAAATTGTCTTGTTCTCAATCAGGGTCACCAGCAATCATAGCAGTGATTTAAATTCTATTGGGTTTATTTTCCCAAACTACAGTATATCATGTCAGTGCCCTTCAGGGATACTGTGACAATGTAGAGAAGGCTTCAAAAGCATTTTAGGCATTTCCCTAGGAAGTGTTAAATATTACAAAGATATGTCACACATTATTTAATAAAACAGAAGTAAACATTTTAGAAAAAAATTAAAAACATGAATAAATACTTGAACATTTCCATGAAGACAATATATTAAATATAAGAAACAGAATATCAATAGCAATAATAACTTTAGTAAGCTTAATGGTGATGTTTTGGATAAATATCTAAAAGAAATAATAAATGCTGTATTCTGTTGCCAATGCAAAATTTTTAAGTTGTTAGATTTTACATGTACTTTCATATGGCTATATACTGGCTTCTATTAACAATGTTGCTAAATTTAGATTCTATTTTAGTCTGTGTGGTGTGTGTGCACTTCAGTTCTTCAAGTTCAAAAAGGCTGACAGTTATTTTTTCATCCAATATTCCTATATGTCAAAAATATATAAAGGCAAAATATTTTCTAGTCCTATTGCATGTGCTTATCACTATGTATGATGATTACATAGTTTATTTCTTAATATTCTCTTTAGCCTCAGGAAGCCTATGAGGTATTTATGAGAAATTAAAGCATTTTAAAAGGTAAACATGTAAAAGCTTATTCCTGTGAGCTTTTAAAATTAAATTAATCACACCACATTCCTTTACCCCTACAGATTTCACTTGCCCTACAATTTCTCTACTGGAAGTTGCTTCTATTTTTCCTAATGTGTTATTTCTACAAGTTATCTTTTTGTTTATAATAAAAATGTAATCTACTAGATGACACAAGTATAGATGCATAAATATAAATATAAAAACCATGGACTTTGGAATGCTACCTAATGGAAAACACCTCAGAAAACACCTAGATTTTTTTTCCAGTAAATATCTAAATAGCATGCAAAACATCTATTGTGGACCCCAGAAGTATAGGAGTGATAGAGACAGCTGAGCAATCCCTTGTTAATGAATAAGCAGAAGGAAAATAGAAACCCTGGATATTGTTCCCACCTAGGTCTGAATTATTGCTGGGAGATGTTGATTAGGTCTAACACCTACCTACCCTGTATAGATGAAGCAACTAAGGTCCAAAGAGGTCATGTGACTTTCTCAAAGCCTTATGGAAGGTGTGCAGTACATTCCTTCATTCATGTACTTAAAATAACCACAACAATGTTAGGTAGATAGCTAGGGATTCCAGGTCTCCTAGGGATGAAAGTGGGTGCCATTGTAGTTCACCCCGCAAATGGGCTTTCAGAGAGGCTCATGGGAGATCTGCATGCATAGTAAGACTCAGGTTATGTAACTCCCAACTGTGCAATCAAAGTGGTTCCATGATGACATCTGAACCACGGGGAGGTCCCTATCTGGACACTGTAAAATAAGATCCAGACCATAATCAAGCTCTCTCTCTTTTTTGCTATGACAATTGGTCTGGTCATCATCTGTGGCGTATGTATCTTGCTCTGTAAACCTGTGTCTTGATCTTGTTCTTGCTCTATAATCCTATCCTTCTCTCCTCAATGAACCTTGTTTTCGTGGTTACCTTGCTTTTGGTGTGTCTAGTCATTCTTTGGCGAAGAGCACACCAAGAACCAACATTTCAGACTGTGACCCAACAGAAAGAACAGAAATATTACAATATCCTGATGGAAGACTTAAAAGTATCTATACACAGTTTCTCTAGTAGCTTGTAATTTCTTGCATTTCTGTTGTGCTTAGGATATATCTGTCATATAGCAAGTTGTTAGCAAATATTCGCTAAAAAGATAAAGAAAAATAAATAAGGAAAGAAATACAGAAGTATTGGTTCCTTTAGGGAGCATTTACTGATGCATCTTGAAAACAACACTGCATGTTTATTCCTAATAATGGTGAACCTAAACCACCAGGAAAAGATTGAGTTTCAGTCAGTATTGCTCTGTCTTTTTATAATGAAGGGGAATTTTGGTATATTTTGAAAATATTTTCATTTGAAAATGATAAAAAAAACTTTGAAGGTATTCACTCAAATGTGTGAGAACATTGTCCTGAAAGTCTATCACACTGTAAATCTTCTATGTGAATCCAGAACTGAGAATTATTATAAAAATGCTGAACAATGTAAGTAGCAATTTTTAATTATTATTATAATTCAAGTTTTAGATGCAAATGCTGCAAATTTCTGTGAACAATTGGCATTACACATACTACACCATGAGTAGGGAAGCATTATTTAGCTATTATGCTTTGTTTTTGTTTTTGTTTATTTGTTCATTCATTTTCCAGTATAATATAGCACTTTATTCAATGGCAGGAATGTCTACACATTCACAGATATTTAGGATATGCAATGCTTTATTACTTTTTAAAAAGTAATAAAAAGTAATATTTTTGAGACACTTATTAATAATTTCCAAAAATTTGAAATTAGTGAAAGCTGTGCTAAAGAGATAAAACTGTGATTTCATTTGGAGCTATAGTTTTATTTGGAAAAAAAGGTTAAAAAAAAAAACAAAGAATAAGAGGATGAGGAAGAAGAGAAAAGGAAAAGTACAGCAACAAGGAAGGAAGAAAATTATAAAGGAAAAAATTTCTGACCTCATAATTTTATAAATCAGTATAAAATTAGAGGGAACATCTGAGCAACATCATTTATTTAAAAAAAAAGAAAAATCTAAATCATGAATGAAAAAGGAGGCCTTTTTTATGTAACCATAGCACAGAATCAGCTACAAAAACAAAAGCATTGTGCAGATGATTCCGGAAATGTTTGAAAGACTGAATCCTGAAGGAAGGACCTGACCTAGGCAGCCAGGTGACCTGGTTCCCTGTCCTGAATCTGGACTTTTCCTGGCTTTATGACCTTGACAAGTAATAGGACTTCTCTATACTTGACTACTTTTGATCCCTTCAACGGGATAATTACAATATCCAACTTACAAGATGGTAGTGAGGGTTAAATAAAATGGTTAAAACACTTTAAAGTGTGACCCATCAAACAGTTTTAAAGAACCAATTATAAACACATTAATTGTAAGCAAATATGCAACTACTTACAAACTAATCTTATTTATTTCCTATGCTTGTAAGAGTTAGCTAATAGGTCCTACACTGTGAACATAAAAATAAAATAAATGAAAACAAACTGGAGAGCTTTATGAAGACTCCTCAAACTTTTCGTGAATACAGATGCCTCTTTCCTAATTGAAGTTAGTAAGATTTTACTGAAGAATAAAATTACTTTGATGGTACATCTCTACTCAACAGACATTCCTCTTTCATCAGAAAATCAGTTAAAGAAGTTTGGGCTATTTCTATGTGTTAGCCCTAACCTGAGTGAAGACCAACTAGTTTTTCTTATCAGAGCTGAAAAATACCAATATTTAAGGTCTACCAGTCTGAAGTGAATAAATCCATGCTGAAGGAGTTTTACCATCTGTTAGCTCTCTTCCTTTTCCCTCATCACTGTGTGCTTAAGGGAAGAAAACTTGTGTGTGTGTCTATGAGTGTGTGTGTGTGTGTGTGTTCTCAAAAGCAAAATAGAATAAACTTTCAAATTAAATGCCCTTCAGAAACAAATTTACTCATCTGAGCTTTGCCCACTGCCTAGAGCTACTGAAAACCAAAACAGGATGTTTTTCTAAAAAGAGTGGCTGGCTTACCTTACTTTCTCATTATAAAGAGCAACCACCCACCTGGGTGTCACTGTTTTGCTCCAGAGGAAGAGCAATTAAGATTCAATTTAGGTCACTTAAATCTCCAAGTTTAAAAGTCCTTTAAAAAAAACCTAGCAGTTCTCAAGGATCTCTGACAACTGTTATGTACAATTTCTAATGTTTTTCCATGTCCTTCCCAAGTGCTCCACCCCCCAAATTGGTCGTATTCTTTTGTCATCTTTTTAAGAATAATTTAGTGCCAGTGTTTCGTTTAAGATTAATTCCTAGTGTTGTTTCTTCAGAACTCTCTAACTAAAAGCACTGAACTCACACAGCCTTCTCTGTGGTAGATGTTATTGTCTTCACTTTATAGAAGAAAAACAAAAATAAGATATAGCAACAGCAATTGACTTGGCCAAAATCACAAAGTAAATCAGGGAATTATACATCCTTTCTGGCAAAAGATTTTTAAAAATGTTAAAAAACTCAGAAGAAAACCCCCTAAGATTTAGGATCTAGTTATAAGGCAGGATTCAGGATCTACTCTGAGTTAGAAAAATAAATGACTTTCCCAGCCTTTCTAATTTTTATTTGTAATAATATTTTATTATTATTATTGTAAAAGAATTCCAACTTTTGCAAAAATTTAAGAGAGGCCTTCAGGCTATGGCATGAAGAAATAAGCAAATTTTATCTGCAAAATCTGCTAGAGCTTTGTTTAATAAGAGAGGAAGGCTGAATTCTTCTTTTCTCCAATGTTGCCATCTTCCCAGCATAGTTCAGTTTGCAAAACTGATAGTTTGACCATAGTGGGTCTGACCACAAACACTAACAGAAAGCTGCCAGATGTGTTGGGTTTGGCAATCTGGTTCTGGTTCCATGTTCTCAGTTCTTGGTGTGCTCTTGGCTGAGGAATAACCAGACGCACCAAAGTAAGGTAAGCATGATATGAAATTTATTGAGGGGGAGTAAGATAGGATTATAGAGCAAGAGCAAGATATAGGTTTACAGAGCAAGATACATATGCCACAGATGATGACTGGACCCATTGTTGTAGCAAAAGAAGTCTTGGTTATGGTCTGGGTCTTGTTTTATATTGTCTGGATTGGGCTTTCCTTTGGTGGCTCAGATGTCACCATGGAACCACTTTGATTGGACAGTTGGGAGTTATACCTGAGTCTTACTATGCATGTGGATGTCCCATGAACCTCTCTGAAAGCCGGTTGTTCTAGGTTACTTTCCAGATTCTATTGTATTATGCTGCTTGGCCCATGGGCTACAGCATCCTCTGCATTCTTTGGCAGTTGGCATGCTAAGTTCTGATTGGTAGATTGGTAGGGGGTTCCCTCCTCCCCCAGGTATGGCATTTGCTCGGGACAGGATTAAAGTGGGGTGGCACCAAGATGGGAGTGGGAAGGTGGAGGAAGCCTGGGGCCCACCTTTGTCCTTCTTCCCAGATGGGGCAATTGTTCAAGGCAGCACCAAAGCAAGGCACCCACTTTCATCCCTTGGAGATCTGGAATCCCTTGCTATCTACCTAATAGATGGATGGACAGATGCAGGAGCTGGGTGGAGGTACAGGGATTATTATACCTCAGTCAGGTTCATCTGCCACTGCTCAAGAGGAAGCCAATATACTGAGACAGCAGGAGTTACAGCAGATAAAATGTGTTATTTCACAAGGCACCAGGCGAGGAGATGAGAGTAAATTCTCAAATCCATCTCCCCAAAAATTTGGGAGAAAGGATTTTTAAAGATAGTTTGGTGGGCAAAAGGCTAGGCAATTTGGTCGGCTAATTGCCTGGGTTTGGGGCAGAACCATAGGGGTGCAGAAATTGTCTTCCTTACTGAGTCAGTTCTTGGGTGGGGGTCCCAAGACCAGTTGAGTCAGTTCTTTGGTATGGGCCACTGGTCTGAGTGGGATGAAGGTCACAGAAGATATCTTAAAAACTAGCCTTAGGTTTCACAAGCAGATGTTATTTATGGGAGCAATGAAGAAAGCTAAGAATCTTTATGACCATTAGTGATATTATTCCTGAGTAGTAAGCAATTATAGGAAAGGAAGCTAGGGAACGATGGCTGGTTATATATATATGTGTGTGTGTGTGTGTGTATATATATATACACATATATATACATATATTTTTCCCCCTACCACAGTTCCCACTTTGTGGCCATTTTTAATTTTATAAAGGGCAGTTTCATAATGACAACCTACTATGTGCTCTAGACTTTAAACACAGTGAGAGATCCAATTAATCAATTTAACGTTTTTGAGAACCTACTATGCAAAGTTGTACAATGCACAGAACTTGAGGCTGAAAGAGAAATTTAGGGATGAAAATCCATATCCCCTCTCATTAAGAGATTATAAGGGAGAAAAAGTAATATATTTTTCTCACTCGTGAGGTTCATGGCTGACACCCCCATAGCAAAAGAGAGATTAACAAAATACATCAAAAATTTATTTAATAGAAGTTTTACATGACATGGGAGCCTTCAGAAATGAAGATCCAAAGAAGTGGGGAAAACTGTAACTCTGTGCTTACGTTTGATAAAGAGCAGACAGTCATGCAGAAGTATAATTGGACAAAAGTAAGTATGATCTCATGTTAATAAACTGGAAGGAACTTAGCAAGGCCTATTTCTTGAGATTCTTCTTGGCTTCTCTGTGTCTTCATTCCTCTCCTCCAGGTAGAGGGAAGGACATATAAAGTTTTTATGACCTTCTCTCAGAGGAAGTAGGTCAGAGAATTCTTTTACGGCCAGGTCTCACACAGAAAGTCAGGAAAAATCAGAGAATGACCTTCCTGCTTCACCATTTTATCAATTTTCCAGATGCCATGTTTTGGGGTAGCATCTCCTGCACCCTGTCATTATCATGGACTAAATGGTGAGGTCAAATACGCATGCATGGAAAGAAAACAAATGTCTACTATTGATGGAAAGCAAAAATATTTTACCCCAAAATATACTTTGGCATATTTTGAGATGACTATTCAGAGGGCCTGAAATAGCCCTGCAAAGCTGCTTTTTGTGAAGGAGATTTTCATCTGCAGAGAAAACTCTAGGGAAATAAACATACCGGCTTTCTCTGAAGCCCCCCTTATCCAGATCTGGGAAAGATTAACTCACAGGAAAGGGAGTGTGATACCTTTCA
Source organism: Indri indri (assembly GCA_004363605.1). Lineage (NCBI taxonomy): Eukaryota > Metazoa > Chordata > Mammalia > Primates > Indriidae > Indri > Indri indri. The sequence goes on along the minus strand of RJWJ010023643.1, from coordinate 8,693 downwards.
AGGTCTGACTGAGAAACTGTTACCACGGGCTACCATCTATTCTCTCTGAGAGCTGCTACCTGTGTTTCACCTGCATAACCAGGTTTCATCTACATAACAAGACTGCCTTTTTGAGCCATGACTTTCATCTTGCCTCCCTCACATAACCTCTTTTGCCATGTGCCAAGCCTCAAGATGGTATAAAGGCATCAACCCTCTGACCCTTTCTTGGGCTTTTTTACATTCCTGTGCACATGTATGCACATTAATAAATTTGTATGCCTTCTTTACCTATTAATCCATTATCAGTTTGCTTTATAGACTCAAATTACTGAAACTTCAGGGGAAAAATTTAAACTTCCTTATAAGTTTTGGTGCTATGAGCAGGATAACTAATCACTGTGTTTGCTTTAGAGCCTATGAATGGGCTCTGGGGACAACTGACAAAAAGCCAGCAAAGAAAGGTAAGAATTTTTTTACTAAGTCAGTTCTCCCAGATTTCTGCCTATAGCACCCAGTCAAATAAGGGTGGTAAGAGTCTCTCTTTGTCATTTTCTCTTTCTAAATTTGAATTAACAAGAAAAAAAATGTATGTAAATTAGTTCTGATATTGGTTTGACTCACTTTTGTAATAAATAAACTAGTTATATTTGAAAGAAAGCTTTTTAGAGAGCTCTTACACAGCTATCTTGTTGGTACCTATGGAAAGATACAAAGGAACTCCCTTGGCAAGATTTAAAAAAGCAAAAATCAGATTTAAAACAAAGGTAAAATTGTTTATACACTCAAACTGTCTGCTTCGAATCCTCTGAGGTATTTTTTTAAAAAGGCAGCTAACCCTGCAGTCTAGCAGCTAAGATTCCACACTCTGGAGCCCATGTTTGATTCTGGAGCAGGGAACCAGTCCCTTGGAAGTATATGCATAAATCCTAACTCAGGAAATGTATTAAGAAATCCTTTTATAATTTTATAAAAATTAGTTTGAATTATTTGTTTTGAATTTATATTTATATGACAACATTTGGGGTACCCATTTATTTTGTAATCCTTTCTTCTCCTATAAACAGCACTTTTGTTTTCCTTTGTCTTAAGCCTTACAGAATATGGCCAGACAGAAATGTGGGTTGTACCCCATCTGCAACTAGCAAAATTTTTTTTGAGCTGTCATGGGGAATGGTCTGGATTTTGGAATGGTTGCAGCTTTTGCTCCTCTTTGGAACCTTGGTTAAAGCCCCAAAGGGCTTCTTGATTTTAGTCTCTTGTGTACATATTTGTTTTGGTTTTGAGTCATTTGTTTAGGTATCCCTTTGGTTTAAAACTTTGCTTTATTTTTAGAGTGTGATAGCAACCAGCAACTTTTTTCCCATTTCTTTGCTTCCTTTACTGGGTTGGAGAGACATGCCTCCTGCTGCAACTGGGAACCAAACCAGCGAGCAGGCAAGGCACACTCCTCCTGGGCCGCAGAGAGAGAGGAGCAAGCCACTGCCGCTGCTGCTGCCATCCGCTCTGCTTCCATGAAAGGCTGACTGCTCGTGGGATTAAAAAGTTTACTGTTTGTGTATTTAAAAAGATTTCTTTCTTTAAAAAAAAAAACAAAAACAAACAGAGCTCCACGGTCAAAAGCCAGCATGATTAAAAACTGATATTCTTCTCTGTTCTCCTTTAAATCCTATTTCTCCCATACGAACTTCTTACTTGACTAGACTGTTTCTTCTTTAAATCCCTGATAACTAAAACTTCATTGGCCTTTTGTGAAGCTTAAAATCTTCTCAAATTGGTTCCTAGAGGAACACTTGCTCTTCCATTTTTTTCCACTTCTGCCCTTCCTCCCTTTTCCATTGTTGATAGCACACAAATGGATCTACGGTGGACTTCTAGTGAGCCCAAGACCCCCTGACAAACACACATGCACACAAAAGATGCCACTGACCCCCTCCTTTGGGATCCCCTGTCTTCCTTGTGGAGACTCAAGAGTCACAGGAAGGTTCCTCCAAGATTCTCTTACATTATACTTCCTGATCTCTTTGGCTTTTGGACAATGGCATGTGTGTGTCTTGCATGTTATGTCTGCATGAATGTATATGTCTATACATGTGTTTGTATATTGTCTATGATGTCAAATTGACTTACAAATAAATGAGTACTCACTAGTTAAATAACTAGGCAAAATGCATTTTCACATTCATGTGATGTTAGTAATCTTTGTAAATAAAGCTGTTTTTTTTAACTTGTTGGAAGAATAAAATAAAAATGTCTTCAAATTTAATTTAGGCATTTTTTGTGTGGGTCTGCTGGTTGCAGAGGTTTATGCTGTCTCTGTCAGATGTTTCAAAGTCATAAAACTGTTGTTTCTGTGATATTTTTGATACTTGTTTGATTTGTCTGTGAGCTTATGTCTTTGGTTTTGAGCCTCTGGATTCTGGATTATGGACAGGTGGACTGGGGTGAGGCCTGGGGACAAAATGTGTGTCCGTATTGCCTGGAACACCAGCTGCAGGGCAGAGTCAAGCCCATAGGGCCCTATCCTCCCTGGCCTAGCTCTGCCTTCTGGCCATGCTGGAAAGGGTTGAATCCTTCAGGCACCATCTTCATAATTCTGTCCTCTGTTGCAGGCTCTACACCTTGTGTGTAAATTCGGGACTCAGACAGGCCCTGCCCTTAATAGCTGCTCTGGGTATCGAATGGGTATTTGGGACCCAGGAAGGCTGGAGGAGACATTGGGGAGGGTACGGTATCAAGTATCTTAAAGACCTTGCTTGGTGGCCGGGCATGGTGGCTCACGCCTGCAATCCTAGCACTATGGGAGGCCGAGGCGGGCGGATCGTCCTGAGCTCAGGAGTTCGAGACCAGCCTGAGCAAGAGCGAGACCCCGTCTCTACCAAAAAATAGAAAGAAATTAGCTGGACAGCTAAAAATATATATAGAAAAAATTAGCCAGTCATGGTGGCGCATGCCTGTAGTCCCAGCTACTAGGGAGGCTGAGGCAAGAGGATTGCTTGAGCCCAGGAGTTTGAGGTTGCTGTGAGCTAGGATGACGCCACGGCACTCTAGCCCGGGCAACACAGTGAGACTCTGTCTCATAAAAAAAAAAAAGAAAAAAAAAAGAAAAAAAAAAGAAAAAAAAAAAAAAGACCTTGCTTGGTTAAGATGAGACTGGCTGATGCAGAGTTAGCCTGGTTTTGCTTTTCCAAAGGAAAAAATAACTTAAGTACCTTTGTTTCCCTGAGCAATTCAAATATAATTGTTAAAAATGAGTGAATTAAGTAATTATAAATGTAATAAAAGTTTATAAATGACCATTTTAATAATAATTATGTTTTATAATATGTTTACTTAAAGGTTTCTAAATCCCTTTTGTAACTACACCCTTAAAGTTTTTCTGAGTTAAATTAAATTTATTCAATATATAAATCATTGCCAAAGAAAGTATAATGTGAAAGCATTAATTGCTGAATATAAGTATAAACTTATATAATTTGACTTCTTATTTCAGAGAAACAAAAGATATTTGAGTTTGTTAGTAAATATGCCCTGTCCCACACTTAGAAATTGTTCCATGAAAAAAACCCATGTTTCTAGAAATTATGAAATATGTATTCATAAAATGCTTTGATATTTAAACAGTTCAAAATTACTTACTTCCTAGGTTTTCACTAGAAATTAAGGTTACTAAGAATTAAGATTATAGTTAATATATATAATTAAAAATACTAGATAAAAGAGAAAAAATTCTGTATACAGAGTGCATAAGAAAAGTACAATATGTTTTTGGTTTAAAAAAGTTTATAAATAAGATATAAAGATGAGATTTTTTTAAGAAAAGCAATCTTGTCTAGTTTAGAGGTTATCTAAAAATTGTTAGCTTTAGTATTAAAAGTACACTAATCAAAACTTAAATTTGATTTTCTCTTTTTTAAACAAAATTTTTATGTAGTATTAATAAGAGATAGTAAAGAATTTTTGTTCATCTCTTAGTAAACTGCAAAACAGAGGGCAGAGAGGAGCATATTCTGTGTGGCTCAGTTGTCTTTATTAGGTTTTTTGGTTATTTGGAAAATCGAGTCTCCTCCCTATCAAAGAGTAAGAGTTTTTACTTTTCAAAATCTTTTAATTATTTATCACTTTGGCTAAATGAATGAATCAAGAGAATTTTTTTCTCTGTGAAGCTATTTACAGCTTAAAGCAATTGAATAAGAAACAATTTTGTGAGAAAAAACCTAAAATATTTGCCTTTCTCTCTACCTGCTCCCTCTAGAATTCAGAAACTATTGTGAGTCTTATATTATGGCAATATAATTATTTACATAAGTTCAATAAGAATTTGTTTTCTTTTGTAACAGGACACAATTAGAGACACTGGTTATTTTACCAAGGCTTTGACTGGAATGTCATATTTTCAGATATGACCAGATTGCTTTAACGGATTGACTTCATAAAGCCAATAGACTTGGAAAAGACTGGCCTTATCTACACAGTCCCCTCACAAGGTTCCTAACCCTGTGGTTGGTAAAGAATGTCACTTTCTAACAGGCTCAGAAAACTTAAGATATTTGGGGGACCTCAAGAAGAGATGTATTCACATGATTTGTACAGGCATTACAGATATAGTCTAAAGGACAGTCAAATACTTGATTTGACTCCAAAGCCTCAGGAAGCTTTTTATTTTTTATTTTTTATTTATTTATTTTTTTTTTTTTTTGAGACAGAGTCTCACTCTCTTGCCTGGGGCGAGTGCCATGGCGTCAGCCTAGCTCACAGCAACCTCAAACTCCTGAGCTTGAGCAATCCTACTGTCTCAGCCTCCCGAGTAGCTGGGACTACAGGCATGTGCCACCATGCCCGGCTAATTTTTTTTTTTTCTCTACATATTTTTAGCTGTCCAATTAATTTTCTTTTCTAGTTTTGGTAGAGACGGGGTCTCGCTCTTGCTCAGGCTGGTCTCGAACTCCTGAGCTCAGAACGATCTGCCCACCTCGGCCTCCCAGAGTGCTAGGATTACAGGCGTGAGCCACTGCGCCCGGCCTTCAGGAAGCTTTTTAAAAGTCCAATGAAAAATTTCTTGTAAAAAAAGTTCCAACAAAACTGATTTAAAAAGAGCTTATATGACAAATCACCATTCTTGATAAACTTATTTAAATAATCAGACCAAAGACAGAACTTATTTTGCAAATAAACTAGTCTTACTGTAAATATCTTTGGTAGAAATGAAGGTAAATATTCATCATTGTTGGCTTTTTTTTTTTTTTTTTGAAATTTTATTATTTACCTGCAATCTGGACTATACTCTGAACTTTTAGTTCCCTCTAATATCTGGCTGCAACTCTCCAGACTAATGTTTATGATTTTTCTCCCACCCTCTAACTTAGAATTGCTAAAAATTTAAACTATACTTTTCCTACAGCCCTACAAACTGAAGCTAGACAACTTGATATAAACTTTGGGAGAAATCACTGTAACGACTTACATATGAACCACCTTCATGCCTGTTGATGTGTAGAACACTCATAAAGTTTGCTGGAATATCTGATTCAAACTGTAACCTGGAAAAATCTGTTAGACTGTCACTGCCTGCCCACTCCAACTGACTATGCTTCAGAGACTCTTTGTCCTGAGAGAGAATCTTGCTCTGTCACCCAGGCTAGAGTGCAGTATGCAATCATAGCTCATTGTAGCCTCAAATTCCAGGGCTCAACCGATCCTCCCACCTCAGCCTCTCAAGCAGCTAGGACTACTGGCATGCAACACCATGCATGGCTAATTTTTTATAGGGATAAGGTCTCTCTGAAACCACCCTTTATAAAATTAATAAAGGCCACAAAATGGGTAGTGTGGTAGGAGAAATATATGTATAATCAGCCATTGTTCCCCAGCTTGCTTTCCTATGGTTGCTCACTACTCAGGAGTCATATCACTGATGCTCTGATGGTCATAACCATTCTTAGCTTTCTTCATTGCTTCCATAGATGAAATCACTCTTGTGAAACCTAAGGCTAGTTTTTGACATATCTTCCAGGCCCTGCTGACCCACAAAGACCAGTGGCCTATACTGAGGAACCGACTCAATTGGTCTTGCCACCCCCGTCCAAGAACTGACATAGCAAAGAAGACAATTTCTACACCCCTATGATTCTACCCAGAGCCAAGCCAATTAGCAGACCCAATTATCTAGCGTTTTGCCCACCAAACTATCTTTGAAAACTTTTTTTTCCCAAATTTTAGGGAGATGGATTTGAGAACTTCCTCCTGTCTCCTCACATGATGCCTGTGATACTAAATTTTCTCTGCTGTAACCCCTGCTGTCTCAGTGTATTGACTTCCTCTTGAGCAGTGGGCAATGAACGCCGTAAGCCTGCAATATCGCTATGTAGAGGCCTCACTTTGAGAGCCCATCAGCAATGCTGCTTCCTGGAATGAGGCACAACTCTTTAACTGAACTGACCTGTGCTTAGGACTGAGAAACTGATTCAGAAAAATATGGGCCACTTAATTCCAATCTATATTTTTTCCCCTTTACCAATCTCATATCTCGCAAATCTCTAACCCAAATCTCTCCATGGCTACCAATTCTACTTTAATATATAAAACTCACTAAAAATAAATTTTCAAATGGGGGACAAAAGGAAACCAAAAATATTTCACCCCAAAATATACTGTGACGTATTTTGAGATGACTGTTCAGAAAGCCTGCAGACTGGAATAGAGCCACGAAGCAGCTTTTTTGTGGAGATTTTCATCTGTGGAGAAAAATCTACATTAGTAAAAATAGGCTTTCTCTGAGGCTTTGCATGTGCATACCTAGGAACGATGAACTCACGGGAAAGAGAATAACCGTCTAAAACACCTTCGAAGATCTGACAGAGAACCTGTTACCACAAGCTACCATCTATTCATTCTGACAGCAGGTACCTGTGAGGTTTCATCCTCAAAACAAGACAGAGCTGGCTAGCCAGTTCTTTTTTCTTCTCTCCCTCACATAACCTGTTTTGCCATTCTCTAAGCCCTATTCTTCCTGTAACCTCAAGACGGTATAAAAGCATCAGACATCTGGTCCTTTCTTTGCGTGTTCATATTTTGTATGACTCTCGTACGTATGTATACGAATTAATAAATGTATATGTTTTCTTTACCTGTTGTTAATCCATCTATTATCATTTTGTTTTATAGACTAAAATTATCAAACTTTCAGGGGAAAAATTTAAACTTCCCTCTGATGTTAAATACGTGGAGAATGATACCTTTAAAGAAATTAATTCTATTAATTTCATAGAAGAGATTACTTTGAACTAGAAGAGGCAGGAAAACGAAACCCATGAGTACAGATATGAGTAGACCTGAAATGATGGTGGGTTTGTGGAAAAGTGGAAAGCACAGAGAAGACGTTCTAAGAAATGAAATAAACATAGGCACAGAAGAAAGCACAAGGGCACATTCAAGGGAGCTTTAAATGTCCATAAAATATAAATAATAGTTCTGGCTGCAATGGGAAAATAAGTTATTAGGGGGACTTTAAATCAATATAGAACGCTGCAGATGTAAAACACATCAACTGCTCCAATGGCATATAATAAATAGCTAACCAAAAATGCAGCAAACTTATTTTTAAGAAATCTGAACTGTAAAAAAAGGACGATTTCTAGGTCTCAGAAATAAAGAGAAATTTCAAATCTGTAGCAAGTTTGTGATTGCACCATATTTGAGGTTTGGGAGCTGGGATGGTTAGTAAGACCTTAAGGAGACTAGGCCACAGTCATTATGCAGGGCAGGAAACTTGGAAATGGTCATCTGAATACTGTTGAAAGTGGACAGTGACTGTCCCATTAACAGAGAACAGAAATACTCTCAGATGTCGCACTAATAGAGGCCAGAAACACTCTCCCACCAACTCAGGAGCTTAAACCAGAACTGAATACTTTTCTCCCCACAATGGCAAGTTAGGAGTGGAGATAGAGTCACCCAGAAAAAAATCAGAGCCCCAAATCTGAGTCATATGCAGATGTAGATCCTAAATTCATATCATATATGTGATACAGAAACAGCAGACTGAAAATAGAGTATAAAGACTGGTTATGAACTACTAAAAGCCTTCATGTTTTGGGTGAGAAAGAGTTTGATATAATCAAGGATAAGCAAGAAGATAAATGATGGAATAGAATCCATAAGACAAGAACTGGACACCATTTTAAAAAGTTTGCTTGGAAATAATATAGAAATATCTAGGATTTAAGAAAAGCATACTTCCTCATCTAGAAAAGGCACACCAAAGCCAATAGAATAACAAAAACAAATCTATTCATAGGCATATCAAGTGATGTAATTTTCTTGAATCCTGGAAAATACTTTGCCATTATTTCTCTGGCCAGTCTCAATCTTCTCATCTTCTGCAAATTTTATTAGAAATACACTGGAGTTCATCTTATGCAAAATGTGTTTTAAGGGTTTTTTTTAAAAAAACTCTGTTTTGGATGACAGTCTCCGTATTATCTTTTAATTGACTATTTGAAGAATTTAGTTGACTCTATTTAACCCTATTTAACCAAAATATTTAATGTTTTTCATAATTCAATTACTATATATATGTATACAATTGACCCTTGGAACAACACAAGTTTGAATCATGTGAGTTCACTTATGCATGGATTTTCTTCAGCTTCTGCCACCACTGAGACAGCAAGAGCAACCCCTCTATTCTTGCTCCTTCTCAGCCTACTCAACAC
>RJWJ010023642.1:0-25604 GCA_004363605.1 Indri indri | reverse complement strand
GCTCTATGAAAAAGACACCTGCACCCGAATGTTTATAGCAGCGCAATTCACAATTGCAAAGGTGTGGAAACAGCCCAAGTGTCCATCAATACATGAGTGGATTAGTAAAATGTGGTATATGTATACCATGGAGTACTATTCAGCTTTAAGAAACAATGGTGATATAGCACCTCTTGTATACTCCTGGATAAGGTTGGAATGCATTCTACTAAGCGAAGTATCCCAAGAATGGAAAAACAAGCACCACATGTACTCACCATCAAATTGGTAGTAACTGAACAACACATAAGGGTACATATAAGAATAACATCTATTGGATGTCGGGTAGGGAGGGAGGGGGAAGGGGGAGGGACGAGGGGGAGGAGGGGACGGATATATGCATACACAAAGGGTGCAATGCGCACCCTCCGAGAGATGGACACGCTTGGGACTGGGACTTGGGGGGAAAGGGGGGCAAGGGCATCATACGTAACCTAAACTCCTGTACCCCTATAAACAAGAAACAATAAAAAAAAAGAAATAAGTCATAAAGAAGGTGGTCAAAGTTCCATTATTCACAGACAATATGATCATTTATGTAGACTATTCTAATGAACATATAAAATAAAGACTAGGAATAAGTGAAAATAGGAAGGTCTTCAGATACAAGGTTAATATAGAAAAGTCAATTGCATTTCTCTAAACTAGCTCCATACAAGTGAAAAGTAAAAGTTTAAACACTCAAGGTACAATAGCACTAAAAAATAAAATAATTAGGAAAATATTTAACAAACAATGTGAGTCTGGGCGTGGTGGCTCATGGCTGTAATTCTAGCACTTTGGGAGGTTGAGGCGGGAAGATTGCTTGAGGTCAGGAGTTTTAGATCAACCTAAGCAACAGAGCAAGAGCCCATCTTTCCCCGCCCCCCAAAAAAATAGAAAAATTAGTTGGGTGTGGTGGCCCATGCCTGTAGTCCCAGCTACTTGAAAGGCTGAGACAGGAGGATCATTTGAGCCCATGAGTTTGAGGCTTCAGTTAGCTATGACAATGCCATTGCACTCTAGCCCAGGCAATAGAGTGAGACCTTGCCTCAAAAAAAAAAAAAAAAAAAAAAGTGAAAGACCTGTAAACAAAACTACAAAGACCCACTGAAAATAACTGAAGTAGACAACAGTAGATGAAAACATCTATCATGATCAAACATTGGAAGATATATAGTGTCTCTCTATATATCTACATATATATTTCAATAGATGTATCTAGTCTATATATCTGTTTATACACAAATATTATGTGCGTGTGTGTGTATATACATATATATATATATACAGAGAGAGAGATTTTTCCTCTCAGTTTGACCTTTCCTATATCTTTCTATATAGTATTTTTATATAGAGAGGTATACATATTATATTTACCTATCGACATATATGTATATATAAATATATATAAAAGAAAAAGAACACCTACCTAGATTTTGTGAAAATCAAAAAACCTCCAAATAGTGAAATACAAACAATTCTATTAAAAATCTGGCAAAATATTTGAGAAAATACATAGGAATTGCCAATAAGAACACAAAATGATACTCAACACCATTATTCAGCAAGGAAAGTAAACTAATCTAAAACAATATCATTTTATACATATTACCATGTCTAAAATTAACATATGCATGGCTGGTGGGAGTGCAACGTGGTACTATAACTTTGGCAAAAGTTTTCACAAGTTTTTATTAAATTAAATATACATGAACCTATAGTAGTTTTACAATTTCAGGTCTTAGGTTTAAGTTTTTAATGCATTTTGAGTTGATTTTTGTGTATGGGATGAGATAAGGGTCCAATTTCATTCTTCTCCATGTGAATATCCAGTTTCCATGAAACTGTTTATTTATTTATTTATTTATTTATTTATTTTTTATTTTTTTAGACAGAGTCTCACTCTTTTTGCCTGGGGCTAGTGCCGTGGCGTCAGCCTAGCTCACAGCAACCTCGAACTCCTGGGCTCAAGCAATCCTACTGTCTCAGCCTCCCGAGTAGCTGGGACTACAGGCATGCGCCACCATGCCCGGCTAATTTTTTCTCTATATATATTTTTAGCTGTCCAATTAATTTCTTTCTATTTTTGGTAGAGACAGGGTCTCGCTCTTGCTCAGGCTGGTCTCGAACTCCTGAGCTCAGAACGATCTGCCCGCCTCGGCCTCCCAGAGTGCTAGGCATGAAACTGTTTATTGATGAGAGTTTCCTTTCCCCATTCTGTGTTCTTGGCATCTTTATCTAGGGTAAGTTGACCATAAAGGCATGGATTTATTTCTGGGATATTTATTCTGTTCCATTGGTCTATGTATCTGTTTTTGTGCTGATAGCATGCTGTTTTAAATATTATGCGTTCGTGGTAGATTTTAAGATCAGGTTGTGTGATGCCTCCAGTTTTATTCTTTTTCGCCAAGATCGCTTTGGCCATCCGGGGTGTGTTATGGTTCTGTATAAATGTTAGAGGCACAGAGGCAAGGCCTGGGGCTGCAATGTGAAAGTCTCTATGGCATCTGAGCCAGAAGCAGGGCCATGCAATTGGTTGGGCTGATCCAACCTGGAGGGTTGGGTCAGGGCTGAGCAGGCAGGAGGGAGTTGGGGTCTGGAGGGCAGAGCCAGGGCTGAGCAAGTGGCAGGCTCTTCTGCAGCCTCAGGGACTGCACAGATGCCAAGTTACAGGGGTGAAATTTGGTTGCAACAGCACAGGGACCACAGAGGTCTCCGCACCACACCCCAGGACCTCTCAAAACAGTCACTCAAAGCCTCCCAAGTCAGAGCCTGCTATGGCCTAGTCAATCCCCATGCTTGGATCCCATTGCACTGTAGGGGAGGGAGGCTTGGCTTCCAGTCACAGAGTATGGCTCAGGGAAGCCTCCAGTTTCTCTGCTCCCTCTCCAGCCTGGTGCCGACCTAACAACATGTACCTGAGAGCTCAGGATGGCTTTAGCTGCTGCCCAATCCCCACCACACCTGTCGTCTGGTGCAATTACTCTACACAGACTCGAGGCAGTTCCCCAGCCCAACTAGGTAGAGGTCTGTGGTCATGGAAGGAGCTATCTCACAACTCATAGTGATTCATAAAACAAAAGAATATGAGTCCGGATATTCCATTTGAATATTGCTGTTATGTTTGAACAGATTTAGTCTGTCGTTCTCTACAATTTATATATGTGCAGACAAATTGAAAGCAAGCTTCAGCTTCCATTTCAGCAGAGTGCTTTCTATAGTAATTGCTAATTTGGCAGGATTCACTTTTTGGTGGGAGTTCTTGATAAATTGTTTCTGTGAATGGAAATGGTCCTAATTAACTTTTTTGTGAATTATTCTTTCCTGGTATCAGCTGTCGCTGCAGCATGATACAAGCGAAGCAGCACTGTGGCACTGATTCCTTCTCATTATGACAAAATGCCTTGTTATTAATTATTTCTACTTAGAAATGCTAACATTATCTTTTACAGCTTTATCCTAGAAGTGGAAGCTTTAATTGGACCACAAAGAAGCCCAAATGAACCTGTCATCTTTACTAGAGCTAGCTTTGGAGCCCTAGCAGCACAGGGTGGAGGTAATTGTCCAGTGAGTAGATTTATACATCCTTGTGTTCTGTCCGCACTAGGAAGTTGTATCACCAAACTGAATACTTTCAGTTTGTGAAGCCTCATTCATCCAGGTTGAGCTTCTGATTGGAAAGCTATTCTTAGATATGCTCTACACAGCAAGATCATTTTATTTTTAGACAAAATCAGTTCAACAGATAGAAAGGATCTTCACAAAGGAAACACAGCTGTAAAACTTCAGCTGAGTGCAGGCTCCAAGATGACAAACCTATCACTAGATGCAACGGAGAAGGGAAATCATATAAGATAGTCACTTGGAAGCACATAACAAAGCAGTTGGCTTTTCTTGCTCTTGCAAAGATATTTATTTTGTTATCAATATAAGGAAAATACATGAGCAAAAGAAAATACTTATTTTATACCCGCCATTGCCTCTTCCTAGGCATGCAAGAGGAACACGTTTCTCACATGTAGTTGGATGGGGACCACGTGAGTGAGTTCTGGTTAGTGGAAATGTGAACAGAAGTGATATGATACTTCTACTGTGATGCAGGTTAGAGTAAAGGTCTCTTCTTGAGGCTGCCTTTCTTAGGATTCTGGGAACAGATGGAAACAAATCACCCTGTGGTGTCAATAGTGCTAAATGGTCATAACCTAGATCTCTGAGTTGCTTATTGGAACTGACCAATTGACTGCAGTGTGAGAATTGCATGTCTTGAGTCACTGAGTTTTAAGGGGCTATTTTTTGTCGGCATATCCCAGATAAAAGAGTACCTTTCAATAACAATAATAATGACAGCAGCAGCAGCAACTAGTGCATGTGGGTCACATAATATATGCTAGGCATTAGGCTGAGCACTTAGCAAAAGGTACCTCATGGTATCCTCACAAACGAAATATGCCAGGCAAATATTACAATTCTCATTCCATAAGTTAAGATATACTATTCAGCTTTAAGAAACAATGGTGATGTAGCTCATCTTGTATTCTCCTGGATAGAGCTAGAATGCATTCTACTAAGTGAAGTATCCCAAGAATGGAAAACAAGCACCACATGTACTCACCATCAAATTGGTATTAACTGATCAACACATAAGTGCACATATAAGAATAGCATCTATTAGATGTCGGGCAGGGGGGAGGGGGAGGAGGGGACGGGGATATGCATACACAGAGAGTGCGATGCTCACCATCCGAGGGACAGACGCACTTGAAACTCAGACTTGGAGGGGTGGAGGGGGGGTAAGGGCAACATACGTAACCTAAACATCTGTACCCCCATAATATCCTGAAATTAAAAAAAAGAAAACATTAAAAAATAAAAATAAAAAAATAAAAACTCAAAAAAAAAAAAGGGAGACCAATTTACAGAAGGAAAGTGATTGACCTCAGGTCACACAGTTATTAAGTATGTCACAGTCCAGCTGCTTGGTGTTAAATTCATTCTTTCTGCTATGCTACAGCTGCCCCGAGTGCATATATATCAATTGGTTGTTTCCATATTTCGCATGCATATATTCACTATTCAAATTTCTTAATGCTAATGATTCTTTAAGTGTTAGCAAAGTACCTGAAACAATCTGGGGTAAATGAATGGGTTATAAAAATTAATCAAATACATAAAGAAATATTGTACCATCTTTTCCTATATAGATGCCACTGAAATCCATTACAGAAATTATGATCAAGATCAAAATTCCTGATGGTTTCCTCAACTATTTTCATCTTTAAAACACAACAGTCAAAAGCAGCTGCTCCCAATAGATTCGAAGAGCACACCAGAACCACTTGATTTCTAGGTGGCCATCTTAAATGCACATGGCTTTCAAATTAGTGTTCTGGAGTTCTTGTCTCATTGCTGACGTGCTTACAGTAACCGTAACAAGTTGAAAAAGATAAAAGAAATTAACTTGTATCTGAAATAGGCACTCCTAATTTAGATAGTATTTAATAGTTCTGACAATGGTCACTACCTATGAAAGATATTAATTTTTCAGCATACTGTTTATTATTAATAAAATCCATGATGTGTTTTTAGTAAGTATGTCTAATTAGAATTTTATCTGGCATTCAATAGAGTGGTATATCTAAAGGGATTTTTTTATATCAAGTGTGAATACAAACTAATAAAATGAAATTTCCTGTGTAATTTCTCAATCTAGCTCAGAAGTCATTTCCCACGTAAGAGTTACAAAGGCATTTTGAGCAATGGTACCATAATTGGACTATGTATGTATTTTCCCAGGGGGACTACTTGCAAGGATAACACTCATTTAGATGTATAAATTCTTGTTTATTTTCCACTAAAATGTTCAATTATTTTTTATGCATACCTCCTCTATGCTTTTACATATCTTTGTAAAGTCTGCAGATTTTCCTTAAAATAAATATAGTGTAGGTAAAAAATGCCTATGGAATATCAGATTGTAGAAAATTCTTTCCAATTAATGGAAGTAAGATAGTACTAAAAGTTCCTACTTGTTAAAGATGTGTAAGATTCACCCTTAGAGTTGGCTGGCTGGTATAATGGATAAAAGGCCTATGCTAGGACTCAGTCACTGTGATTTGAGAATTGATTTTGCCTTGCAATGTCAAGAAAATATGGATAAACCACTTAATAATGCCATTAATTCATTCTTCCTTCACTCATTTTTCCATTCACTTACTTTCACTGCATTTTTTTTAACATGAAATGCTCATGAAGTTATGGTCACTTTGAGATTATAAAAACCAGTAAAAAAGTAGTCATTTCTCAAAAAGTGCTTGCAATTAAGTAGATAAAATTACAATTTTTTTCAACTTTAAAATGAAGAATCCTACCTGCTCTACTTACCTTATTAATTTATTGTGAGCATCTAATGAAAGGCTGCTAGGGTTTATATACAGTTTGTCTTTACCAAAACTCATGTTGAGGGTTGGTCCCCAGTGTTGAACTGTTTGGATATGGTGTCTTTAAGAGTTGTTGAGGTGGTTAAGATGCATTAATGGCTTTCTGCAGAAGTGAGTTCCCAGGGCTCAATTAGCTACTGCTACAGGGAGTAATTATAAAGCAAGGCTGCCTCTCATGTTTGACTTCTTTTCATGCATTCCCTCCCTCTTCTGCTTCTCCTCCATATTATGATGCAGCACGAGGCCGTTATCAGAAGCCTATCAGATGCATCTGCTCAATCTTGAACTTCTCAGCCTCCAGAATTGTGAGATTAAAAAAAACCTCTTTCTTTTATAAGTGTCCCAGTATCAGGTTTACTGTTATAGCAACAAAAAAACAACTAAGACAAAGGGCTTATGTGAAACTGCTTTATGGACTGTAAGTTGCTATCCACATACACAGGTATTCACATGAGACCTTGTCTTAGTCTGTTTGGGCTACTAGAATAAACTACCATATCCTGGGTGGCTTATAAAAAACATAGATTTATTTCTCACAGCTCTGGAGTCTGGGAAGTCCTAGAACAAAGTGAGGGCTATTAGATTCACTGTCTGGTGAGGGCCTCCTTCCTGGTTCTTAGATGACCAACTGCATTCCATGTCCTCACATGGTGCAATGGGTAGAGGTGCTCTTTGTAGACTCTTTGATAAGTTCACTAATCCTATTTAAAAGGGTTCCACCTTCATGATCTAATCACCCCCAAAAGTCCTCACCTCCAAAAACCATCACGTTAGGTGTTAGGATTTTATATATACATTTAATATATACATTTTGAGGACACACAGATATTCAGTCTATAGCAGACCCTTTACCAAAAATATGATTTTGAATCTGGAAATATTTTTTCCATAAGTGGTCATTTTTTTTAGTTTCATTTGACAACCTTGTGAACATTGAAATGAGACAAAAGATTGGGGAATAATAATGATTTTCAATAACAGAAAAATAGCATGAGGATATCAGAAAGGGGTTAGAGAAGGAGCTATTTGAGGTCTAGAAGAGGAATGCTGTGACAAACGTGAGATTTTTTTTCTTTCTTTTTTTTATTTCAGGATATTATGGGAGTACAGATGTTTAGGTTACATATGTTGTCCTTACCCCCTCCATCCCCCCAAATTAGAGCTTCAAGCATGTCCATCCCCCAGATGGTGCACAGTGCACTCCAAACATGATATTTTAAATCTATGAAGGGTGCCCTCAAAGAAAGAATACAAGAAACCTGGGAGTGAAAATAACAGAAGATGGAGTGGAACACATGAATGTGAGTGGCATAGTTTTTCTCTTACAGATTTCTCAAAGATATATGGAAACTGTCCTTAATGCGAAAGAGCAGATCTCAATTCCTATCTCTAGGATTGTTCAGTTGCGAGGAACTAGTATCAAAAATACACTCCAAGGAGATCAAGGAAAAAGAATATTTCTTACAAGGACACTGGGGAATCACACAGAAATCATTACAGGAAATAAATCCAGAATTCACAGAAAATAGAAAATGATCAGGCCATTTCTCTCCTTGTTTTCCTGCATGAACCCCCTTTCCACTATGTTCTTTTATTCTGAGGCCACATCACATCTATCATCAGCTTCTCTCCTCATGTCAGCCTGGCTCCTTTCTCTCTGCAGACTGCTTTAACTGTTTGCATGTGGGCTACCACATGCCTGCTTCAAGCTCTACAGGTCTTTCCTCAGTAGTTAGCAGTCTGGACTATGGAGTCAGAAAGCCTGGATCGAAATCCTGAAGCCACTGCTTCTGTGTCACTTTGGACAAATCACTTAACCTATGTGTTCCTCCATTTCTTTACCTGTAAAAATTGAGGTGATAAAAATATCTAGCATTTATGGGGTTGTGGTGAAGAAGAAGTACATTTTATGTAAAATGCTTTAAAGAGTTTCTGACCCATATTAAGAGTTTTACAAATTATTTTATATGATCATTATGCCATTTAGGTTCCCATAGATAATAAACTCAGGCTTTTTAGCCAATTCTAATTTTCTAAAGGAGAGAATATTTGTTTAGCTCTGACACTAACCTGCTATCTGACCTTGACCAACTCCCTTCCATAGTAGGCATTTTAGTTTCATGAAAAATAAAATCAGAGGGTAGGATTTGATGCCTCCAAAGATCTCTGCTAGTGCTAAAATTATGTGATTTTATAAAATAGCTTCTCTTTAATTGAACAAATTCAGACATGCATCAAAACTCATGTACTATGTAGTTCCCGGGATCCTTTATAAATAATATGTGTTAAGCACCTAAGTTCCCAAAGTAAAGGTAAATCTAAATCACAACAGATATAAATATACTCTCAAGTTCCCCACTGTTTGTGCCCCACTCCTGTAGAAGTGAGATTAAATTTAGCTACGTTTCTGTAAGGCTTTAAAACATAAGGCATTGATTTGGCATGCCAAAACACGCCACAATAAATATTCATTTGCTTAGAAACTGAAGCATTTTACATAGAGACTGGCTGGAAGAATTAAAATGGAAAAAAGAAATTAGAAAGAAGAAGTAAGGGGAGAAACGAAGAATTAACCCTCTTCCTAGCTTCCATTAGTCTCTATTAGGAAAACAGACTCTGGCCATGTGGTGATATTATTCCACAGGCTGGTGAAATTAGTAGAGAGGGGGTAAGTGTAAATAAATGTGATTATATTTTTCACTTTGTATTGGGCAATTTGTTTCCAAAAGGGAAGCATCCCTCTTGACTAAGGAATTCTCTTTCTATACATACAACACCACAGGATGTTACCAATCTTGGAAAACTGAGAGTCAGCGTTCCAATTAATAAACTAGTTTAGTGTATGACCCTCCATGGTGGGATTTTCAGAGGTGCCAGATCAAAAGCCTTCCTAGTTAACAAAAGGAGATGCTTCACCAGCTAAAGCCAATGGAAGCTCCTTTCTCCAACCAAAGCTTCTAGCTCCACAGAGAAATGAAAGTTGTTGATCTGGTGCGTGTGTGTGTGTGTGTGTGTGTGTGTGTGTTGTGTAAGTGATGTCAGTGGGGGATGTTGTATATTCTGAGTGTTTTCTGAGGCACTTTAGATTTAGAGAGCTCAAAAAAAATTGAATTTTCTATAATATTTCCATTGTGAGAAACTAAATGCCTAAATGTGCCATTCTATTTCATTTAGGTAGTCATTGATCAGTTATGGTGTACAATGAACTGAATTCTAAATACATGCATAACAGTTCATTAAAAGGTCATGGTTAATGAAGATAGTAAAAGTAACATTTTTGCAACCATTTCAGAAATGTCTATTTAATTTTGACCCCTCTAAGTATATAGTATAAGCAACCATCACATATTTAAAATTATGTAAAAATACTTGTGGGGTATAACTGCTTAATGGGTACAGAGTATCCTTTTTGGGGTATTGAAAATGCTTTGAAACTAGATTTCTTTGAGGGGTACCTCAAAGATAGTGGTTGCACAATGTTGTGAATGTAGTAAATGATACTGAATTGTTAGCTTTAAAATAGTAAATTTATGCTACATGAATCTCTCATTAATAGAATTAAATAAATAACAAATATGTGTAAACAGGTTTTTTAAATAAATTCGTGGCTTCTATTTTCTTTCAAGTATGTTGAAATTAATGTTTTTCAGTTTCTAATGAAATATAAAACTATGGTTCTTTTTTTTTATTTCAGCATATTATGAGAGTACAGATGTTTAGGTTATGTATGCTGCCCTTGCCACCCCTCCCCACCCCAAGTCCGAGTTTCAAGCGTGTCCATCTCTCGGATGGTGCACATTGCACTCTCTGTGTATGCATATACCCGTCCCCTCCCCTCTCCCCCCTGCTCAACATCCAATAGATGTTATTATTATTTGTACACATATGTGTTGATCAGTTAATACCAATTTGATGGTGAGTACGTGTGGTGCTTGTTTTTCCATTCTTGGGATACTTCACTTAGTAGAATGGGTTCCGGCTCTATCCAGGAGTATAAAAGAGGTGCTACATCACCATTGTTTCTTAAAGCTGAATAGTACTCCTGATATACATATACCGCATTTTATTAATCCACTCATGTATTGATTGGACACTTGGGTTGTTTCCACATCTTTGCATGTGTGAATTCTGCTGCTATAAACATTCGGATGTAGGTGTCTTTCTTATAGAGTATCATGTGTTCTTTTGGGTAGATGCCCAGTAATGGGATTGCTGGATCGAATGGTACTTCTACTTGTATCTCTTTAAGGTATTTCCATAATGCTTTCCACAGAGGTTGCATTAGTTTGCAGTCCCACCAGCAGCAAATGAGTGTTGCTATCTCTCTGCATCCATGCCAACATTTATTGTTTTGGGACTTTTTGATACAGGCCAGTCTCACTGGAGATAAGTGATGCCTCATTGTGGTTTTGATTTGCATTTCCCTGATGATTAGAGATGTCGACCATTTTTTCATATGTTTTTTGGCCATTATTCTGTCTTCTTTTGAAAAGTTTCTGTTCATGTCCTTTGCCCACTTTTTGATAGGGTTGTTTAATTTTTTCTTGTTGACTTTCCTGAGTTCTAAGTAGATTCTAGTTATCAGCCCTTTATTGGATTTATAGCATGCAAAAATTTTCTCCCATTCTGTAGGTTGTCTGTTTGCTCTTGTGACAGTTTCTTTGGCTGTGCAGAAGCTTTTTAATTTGATCAGATCCCATTTATTTATTTTGGTTGTTGCTGTGATTGCCTTTGGTGTCTTCTTCATAAATTCTTTGCCTAGGCCAACGTCTAGAAGAGTATTTCCAACATCTTCCTCTAGAATTCTAATAGTTTCACTCCTTAGGTTTAAATCTGTAACCCAGCATGAGTTGATTTTTGTGAGAGGTGAAAAGTGTGGATCCTGGTTCAGTGTTCTATGTGTGGCTATAAAACTATGGTTCTTTTGATCCTCCTGGAAGCTACATCTGGTGTGTGTTGTACACTTATTCTACAAAGGCAAAGTTTAAAATGAGCTTTTTATAATGTTGCTGAGTGATATGTATACTTCCTTTTAAAATGCCATCTATATAACACATAGGATTTCTCTTTTTTCTTCTCTTGAACTCATAATGATTCATTTGCTGATGAATGCTGGTTTAACCCAGAGGTGTTGAAGCAACTCAGAGGTAGTATGTTGAAGTACACTGGGAGATCTGTGGCTGATTAGTGGTAAAACCCAGAGCAAGTCCTATCCCCTTTTTAATACCCAGTTAGTTGCCTCATCTGTGTAATAAGGATGTAAACTAGATGCTAACAACCTTTCCTTTTCTAAAATTAAGAGACTCTGAGTGCTCTGTAAACAACTTTCCAATAACCAGTATTAGAGTGTATTTACTGTAACTATCAAGTGGATGCTAAGTGCAGAGCTTCCCATTCCTAAATAATTAAAAGGTACAGTTCTTACTCTTGTTGATTTTAGACTATGTTATTGAAAAGCTAAAGCAAAATTAAGTTTTGGATTGCTTGCTATAAACTGTAGTGCTTCAGGCAATCAGCAAAAATAATGATGAATGATGACTGGAAGCATGGATTCTGGATGGATTTAAACTTTAGCTGGACATGAAATAAGCATGGGAGTTGCATAGGATGCTAAGAAAAGGTCAATTATCCAATAGGGATTGGATAAATGAGGAAACAAGCTCAAAGTTAAAGGGATCTGTACAATGTTGCACAGTTAGTAAATAATAGGGAAAAATTTTAACTTTGGCCAAAACCTTTCCTCCGTCATTTAGTGCCAAAGGCTCTCCACTTAACACCTTCCCTCTTGTATTCTTTCAGTCGATTGTCCATTCATTTTAAAAATACATTTACATTTTCTTCTAGAATTCTAATAGTTTCACGCCTTAGGTTTAAGTCTGTTATCCACTGTGAGTTGATTTGAAAAACTCTTACAGACATTGGCCTAGGCAAATCATTTATGAAGAAGATCCAAAATTCAAGCACAGCAACAACAAAAATATATAAATGGGACCTGATCAAACTAAAAAGCTTCTCCACAGCCAACAGTCACGAGAGCAAAAGACAACCTACAGAATAGGAGAAAATTTTCCCATGCTTACACATCCGATAAAGGGCTGATAACTAGAATCTACTTAGAATTCATGAAAATCAACAAGAAAAAATCAAACAACCCTACCAAAAAGTGGGCAAAGGACATGAACAGAAACTCTTCAAAAGAAGGCAGACTAATGGCCAAGAAACATATGGGAAAAATGCTCAATATCTCTAAACATCAAGGAAATGCAAATCAAAACCACAGTGAGATATCACTTATCTCCAGTGAGAATGGCCTTTATCAAAAAGTCCCAAAACAATAAATGTTGGCATGGATGTGGATTGGAACACTCATACACTGCCAGTGGGAGTGCAAACTAATGCAACCTCTGTGGAAAGCAATATGGAGATACCTTAAAGAGATACAACTATAAGCACCATTCGATCCAGCAATCCCATTACTGGGCATCTACCCAAAAGAACAAAAAACATTCTATGATAAAAAAATCTGCACTCAAATGTTTATAGAGGAATAATTCACAATTGAGATGATGTGGAAACAACCCAAGTGTCCAATCAATACATGAGTGGATTAATAAAATGTGGTATATGTATACCATGGAGTACTATTCAGCTTTAAGAAACAATGGTGATCTAACACCTCTTGTATTATCCTGGATACAGCTGGAACCCATTCTACTAAGTGAAGTTTCCCAAGAATGGACAAACCAGCACCACATGTACTCACCATAAAATTGGTATTAACTGATCAATACTTAAGTGTGCATATAGTAATAACATTCATTAGGTGTCAGGTAGATGGGAGGGGGGAGGAAGTGATCGGTAAATATACACAAAATGGGTGCAGTGCTCACTTTCTGGGAGATGGACATGCTTAAAGCTCTGACTCAGGTGGGGCAAGGGCAATATGTGTAACCTAAGCATTTGTATCTCCATAATATGGTGAAATAAAAAAAAAATTTTAAAAAATCAACAAGAAAATATATTTTAAAAAAATCAATAAATGGGCAAAGGATAAGAACAGAAACTTTTCAAAAGAAGACAGAATAATGGCCAGCAAACATATAAAAAAATGCTCAACATCACTAATCCTTAGGGAAATGCAAAATCAAAACCACAGTGAGGTATCACCTAACTCCAGTGAGAATGGCCTTTATCAAAAAGTCCCACAAAAACAAATGCTGGCAGGATGTGGAGAGATAGGAACACTCTTACACTGCTGGTGCAACAAATGAGCCTTATATAAATTAAATATTTTTAAAATTCCCCCAAATTAATAAAACTGAGCTTCTAATACTTCTCATGTAAAAAGACTATTCTTGTATAAACTAGCTCAAATGTTTTAAGAATTGACATTAAGTCAGAAGGAAGGGTGCCCGAAACTACAGGAAAGATGTTGCGGAGGAGAACTGGAAGGAGAAAGGTCCTGAGAGGCTTGGAGACCAGCGACAAGGGTAGGTGCAGTGGTTAACTTCCCCTCCCTTGCATCTGGGACTGTTGGTGGACTCCTGAGCAGTTGGAGAGACCTGCCGACACCAGCCCAGAGACGGCTGCTGCAAGTAAGCAGTGGCCTCTTGCAGACTCAGTGCTGGGCTCCTAACCACCTCAGGGCACCTCCCCAGGTGCAGACCCGAGCCTATGGGTAGACACTATAGTGCTCCATTCTCTCCTTCCCCCTCCCTACCTGTGGGTGCCCAGAGAGACAATTTAGCCATCTCACGGAGGCATCTCCAAGGAATGGGACCTTTCATTTTGGGGCCCTACAGCAGACTGAGGGGTACTCGGAATGGGCAGGGCCCTGGGATTTCCAGGTGTGTCCTTATTCTCCACCTCAGTGGGGGCAGGACCAGGAGTGAGTTTGGGAGGGGCTGGGTTGGATAAGCTTGCCCTCAAGCTCCACAACTGCTGTTAGCAGGGGTCAAAGGTCTGCTCTTTGTTCCCTACCCGCCAGCCCTCCCAGGTGCTACTTGCCTGGGTACTCCAGGAGAGCGGGGTAAATCCCGAGGAGGAGTGAAATACATCCAGCTTGGGCACCCTGTAGGTGATTCAAGATCAGCACCCCTCCCCCTGGCAGGGTCAGGGATTTATCTCCAGCGTACAGGGAACGGGTCTGCAGACCAGACCCTGTACACCCAGGTCAGGATTGCACTGCCCCGGGGCACAGAAGAGAGTAGGGAACCTCCCGGCCCACGTCACAGCCAGGGGAGATCCACTGGCCTGAGGTCCCGCTTGCTGGCAGAGGCCTGGGAGAGGACACGGAGAGGGGGAGATTGGAGGTGAGTGAGACCTGCTCCAGAGTGCGGGTCTTGGTCCGCCATAGCCCCCAAGCCCAGACTTTCAGCTGAGTGGAGCCATTTCAGCCCCTCCCAGCAGCTTAGCACAGAAACAAAGAGTGGACCTTTGACCCCTGCTAACAGCAGTTGTGGAGCTTGAGGGCAAGCTTATCCAACCCAGCCCCACCCAAACTCACTCCTGCTCCTGCCCCCAACTGAGGTAGAGAATAAGGACACACCTGGAAATCCCAGGGCTCTACCCACCACCCCAGGCACAAGAGGGCCTCTGTAGAGGAATAAGAGCTAGCTGCAGGACCCAAAAACAGCACTGCAGCTCGCTCCTCCCTACAAGTGACATCTACTGACAGGGAGGTCATCATGCTCAACCTTTTACTGCATTTACTGATTCATCATAAATGGTGTGGTCAAATCTCACCCACAAACACCACCTACTGGCTCAGAGACTAAACGGGGCGTGTTGTTATCCAAACGAAAACCTAAAAGCAAGAAGGAACAGCTGATCCAGATGGGAAGGAACCAGCGAAAGAACTTTGGAAGTATGAAGACTGAAACGGAAAGCACACCTCCAAAGAGGAACAACAGCTCCCCAACAATGGACATTAACCAAACTCAGAGCACTAAAGTGACAGAAGAAGAATTTCAAACATGGATTGTAAGAAAACTGAATGAAATCCAAGAAAAAATGTATAACCAACACAAAGAAACCACACACACACACACACACACACACACACACACACACACAAAATGACTTGGAAGAAAAATTCACTAAAGAAATTGAAATATTGAAGAAAAATCAAACCGATCTCCTGTAAATACAGGACTTATTCAGGGAAATACAAAACACTGTGGAAAGCCTCAAAAACAGGGTAGATCAAACAGAAGAAAGAATATCAGAGATTGAAGACAACTCCTTCCAATTAAATAAGTCAGTGACAGAAATCGAGCAGAAAATTAAGAAAAAAGAAATAAACCTACAAGAAATGTGGGATTATGTGAAAAAACCGAACCTGAGGGGGATAGGGATTCCGGAAGGTGAAGAAGAAAACGCTCAAGGGCTGGATAAGCTATTTGAAGAATTAATACAGGAGAATTTTCCAGGCCTTGCTAAAAATCTAGATATACAGGTACAAGAAGCTCAACGGAACCCAGGAAGATTCAAAGCAAATAGGAAGACACCACATCATGCAGTCATCAGATTGACCAAAATAGCCACTAAAGAGGCCCTTCTAACAGCTGTAAGGCAACAGAAACAAGTAACATACAAAGGAAAGCCCATCAGGATAACTCCAGATCTCAACTGAAACCCTATAAGAAAGAAGAGACTGGGGTCCCATTCTCACTCTTCTGAAACAGAATAATGCCCAGCCTAGAATCTTGTAACCTGCTAAACTAAGTTTCATATATGAAGGAGAAATAAAGACATTCTCACATAAGCAAAGACTGAGGGAATTCACCAAGACAAGACCAGCTCGCCAAGAAGTACTCAAAACAGAATTACACTAGGATCAGCACAATAAACACTCTCGAATGTGAAACCACTCAAAAGTTAAAGATGAAAGGCTAGATTCCACAATGGCTCAAGAGAGAAAACATAGCAACAAAATGCAACCCAACATAATGAACAGTAATTCACCCCACTTATTGGTTCTCTCAATAAATGTGAATGGTTTGAACTCCCCTCTAAAGAGACATAGACTGGTCAAATGGATACCAAAAAAAAAAAAAAAAAAAAAAAAAAAAAAAAAAAAAAAAAAAAAAAAAAAAAAAAAAAAAACAAGCCGAGCATCTGCTGTCTCCAGGAAACGCATCTAACCTGCAAGGATGCATTTAAGCTCAAAGTAAAGGGGCAGAAATCAATGTTTCAAGCAAATGGAAGCCAAAAGAAGGCTGGAGTGTCAGTTTTGATCTCAGACAATTTGGTTTTTAAATCAACAAAAGTAATGAAAGACAAAGGGGGTCACTATATAATGGTGAAGGATACAGTTCAACAAGAAGACATAATAATTCTAAATATGCATGCACCCAACTTAGGTGCACCCACATTCATAAAGCAAACTCTACTTGATATAAACAAATTGATAGACAGCAACACCATAATAATTGGAGACTTCAACAGCCCACTGAAAGCACAGGACAGATCCTCCAAACAGAAAATTAACAAACAAATAATGGTCTTAAACAGAACTCTAGAACAAATGGGCTTGAATGACACTTACAGGACATTCTACCCAAAAACCACTGAATACACGTTCTTCTCATCAGCTCATGGGACATTCTCTAAGATTGATCATATTCTAGGACACAAAGCATGTCTCAAAAATTTAAAAACATAGAAATCATACCATGCATCTTCTCAGATCACAGTGGAATAAAAACAGAAATCAAACCCCAGAGAAACTCTCACCTCTACACAGAGTCATGAAAGTTAAACAACTTTCTGCTGAATGATTCCTTCATAAACAAGGAAGTGAAGATGCAAATCAAAAGATTTTTTGAACTAAATGGCAAAGGAGACACAAGTTATCAAAATCTGTGTGACACAGCCAAAGCAGTCCTGAGAGGAAAGTTTATTTCCATAAATGCCTATATCCAAAAGTCAAAAAGATCACAAACAGACAACCTAATGAATGGACTCAAAGAACTGGAAAAAGAAAAACTTACCAACCCCAAGCCCAGCAGAAGAGGGGAAATTAATAAGATCAAATCAGAACTTAATGAAATAGACAACAGGGTAACTATACAGAAGATTAATAAAACAAAAAAGTTGGTTTTTGAAAAAATAAACAAAATTGACACACCTTTGGCTAAACTAATGAAAAACAGAAAATAAAAATCCCTAATAGGCTCCATCAGGAATAAAAAAGGAGAATTTACAAATGATGCCGTGGAGATTCAAGATATAATTTATGAATATTACAAAAACCTTTATGCACACAAACTGGAAAATGTGGAGGAAATGGACAAATTCTTAGAAACACACAGCCTCCCTAGGCTCAACCAGGAAGAAATAGAATTCCTGAGCAGACCAATATCAAGGACTGAAATTGAAACAGCAATAAAAAACATCCCAAAAAAGAAAAGTCCCGGACCAGATGGTTTCACACCCGAATTTTACCACACCTACAATGAAGAACTGGTACCTATCCTGAAGAAATTATTCCACAGCATCGAGAAGGATGGATTCCTGCCCAACACATTTTATGAAGCCAACATAACCTTGATACCCAAACCAGGAAAGGACACAACAAAAAAAGAAAACTACAGACCAATATCCCTTATAAAAATAGATGCAAAAATTATCAACAAACTTCTGGCTAACCAAATCCAGGTGCTTATTAAAAACATAATCCATCATGACCAAGTGGGCTTCATCCCAGAGATGCCGGGATGGTTCAACATACACAAATCTATACAAGTTATTCACCACATAAACAGAAGCAAAAACAAAAAGCATATGATTCTCTCAATAGACGCAGAAAAAGGATTTGACTTAATTCAACACCCTTTTATGATAAGATCACTTAACAAAACAGGTATAGATGCGGCTTACCTATAAATGATACAAGCCATTTATGACAAACCCACAGCCAACATCATACTAAATGGGGGAAAATTGAAAGCATTTTCACTTAGATCTGGAAGCAGGCAACGTTGCCCACTATCCCCACTTCTGTTCAACATAGTGCTGGAATTCCTGGCCACAGGAATCAGGCAAGAGAGTGGAATTTAAGCCATATGAATGGGAACAGAAGAGATAAAACTCTCACTATTTTCTGATGACATGGTATTATATCTAGAAAACCCCATGGATTCAACCAAGAGGCTCCTGGAATGGATAAATGAATTCAGAAAATCTCAGGATATAAAATCGATACACACAAATCAGAGGCTTTCATACACGCCAATAGTATTCATACCGAGAACCTAATCAAAGACTCAATTCCCTTCACAATAGCAACGAAGAAAATAAAGTATCTAGGAATACATTTAAGGAGGAAAAAGACCTCTCCAGGGAGAACTATGGAACATTGAGGAAAGAAAGAGCAGAGGATGTAAACAGGTGGAAAACCATACCATGTTCGTGGGTTGGCAGAATCACCATTGTTAAGATGTCTATACTACCCAAAGTGATCTACAGATTCAATGCAATCCCTATTACAATACCAACATCATTTTTCACAGATGTAGAAAAATTAATTCTATGCTTCGTATGGAACCAGAGAAGACCCCGCATAGCAAAAACAATTCTAGGCAATAAAAACAAAATGGGAGGTATCTACTTACCGGACTTCAAACTTTACTATAAGGCTGTAGTAATCAAAACAGCTTGGTACTGGCACAAAAATAGAGCCATTGACCAGTGGAACAGAACTGAGAACCCAGATATAAAACCATCCTCATATAGCCACCTAATCTTTGACAAAGTAGACAAAAACATACACTGGGGAAAAAGAATCCTTATTCAATAAATGGCACTGGGAAAACTGGATAGCCACATGTAGAAGACTGAACCAGGATACACACTTTTCACCTCTCACAAAAAACAACTCATGCTGGGTAGCAGATTTAAACCTAAGGAGTGAAACTATTAGAATTCTGGAGGAAAATGTTGGAAATTGTCTTCTAGACATTGGCCTAGGCAAAGAATTTGTGAAGAAGACCCCAAAGGCAATCACAGCAACAACCAAAGTAAACAAATGGGACCTGATCAAATTAAAAAGCTTCTGCACAACCAAAGAAACTGTCACAAGGGCAAAGAGACAGCCTACAGAATGAGAGACAATTTTTGCATGCTACAAATCCGATAAAGGGCTGATAACTAGAATGTACTTAGAACTCCGGAAAATCAATAAGAAAAAAAATCAAACAACCCTATCAAAAGTGGGCAAAGTACATGAACAGAAACTTTTCAAAGGAAGACATAATAATGGCCCAAAAACTTATGAAAAAATGCTCAACATCTCTAATCATCAGGGAAATGCAAATCAAAACCACAATGAGATATCGCTTATCTCCAATGAGACTGGCCTTTATCAAAAAGTCCCAAAACAATAAATGTTGGCATGCATGCAGAGAGATAGGAACTCTCATGCACTGCTGTTGGGAATGCAAACTAGTGCAACCTCTGTGGAAGGCAATATGGAGATACCTTAAAGAGATACAAGTAGAAGTACCATTTGATCCAGCAATCCCGTTACTGGGCATCTACCCAAAAGAACAAATGATACTCTATAAGAAAGACACCTGCATCTGAATGTTTATAGCAGCACATTTCACAATTACAAAGACTTGGAAACAACCCAAGTGTCCATCAATACATGAGTAGATTAATAAAATGCGGTATATGTATATCAGGAGTACTATTCAGCTTTAAGAAACAATGGTGATGTAGCACCTCTTGCATACTCCTGGATAGAGCTGGAACGCATTCTCCTAAGTGAAGTATCCCAAGAATGGAAAGACAAGCACCACATCTACTCACCATCAAATTGGTATTAACTGATCAAGACATAATTGTACATATAAGAATAACATCCATTGTATGTTGGGCAGAGAGGTGGAGGCAGAGGGGAGGGAGAAGGAGGGGACAGATGTTTGCATACACGAAAAATGCAGTGCACACCATCCAACGGATGGGCACACTTGAAAGTCAGACTTGGGGGGGGAGTGGGGAGGCAAGGGCAACATATGTAATCTAAACACCTGTACCCCCATAATATGCTGAAATAAAAACAAACAAAAAAAAAGAATTGACATTCACAGAATTTAGTTAAATCATTGGCAAACGACTAGTTTAATCATTTGGTTTAACAAAACATCTATGTCTTCTAAGTTATAAACATTAAGTATAATACAAGCATATATTTTATTATATCTTGGTATGTTCATTCCAAACTTATTCCGATTTACTGATCAAATGAGTTAACATTATTTCTAATAGGTGTTTATTATTATGAAAAATGTCAATTTGTGTTTGAGTAAATTGAGTCATTATTTTGACAAATTTCATTTCAACTGCAATTGTGTTTAATAATATGGCAGCTTAAAAATTTTCCAAGATCATCAGAGTAATTTAAAAATTTAAATTTATTAACAATTAAATTAAATAATAGATATTTATTAAATGCCTGGATCATGTCTATGTAAAATACTGAAACATGAATTACTCAGCATAAGTTTAAGTTTATACAATTTTTTCTTATTTTATATGGTACAGAGATTGTGTGTGTGCGTGTGTGTGTGTGTGTGTGTGTTTGTGTGTGGTCTGTTAATAAATATGTTATTCTTTTGCCACATTGAAAAACATATACAAAGAGGAGGATGAGAATTCTCGGGGCTATTCAACATTTTAATCTGGTTGATTCAGCCATTCTACAATACTGCAAGGGAATTTTGAATTTTTAATTATACTTACACTTATCCTCAACAAGTTGAGGCTGCTTTTCCTCCAGTTTTTCCATCCAAGTCACTCCACATTCTAGAAATTTGAGAAAAAGTTCTCTGGAGGAAACTCCACCAAAAGACTATTCTTGAACCCCATTAAAAGTGTCCTTACTTCATTCTTCTGAACACTAACACTGCTGCCAAATTCCATGAGGTCCAACCCCAGGTTTATGTTTCTCAATTCAAGGGGTACAAGAGACACTTTGAATGTAAGTCTATCCCAATTGTAGGCTTGAAACTAAGGCTCTGTAAAGAGTTACCAGAGGTAGGCAGTTCTCTGAGGTAGATAGCTTTCCCATGAACTTTGGACCAGGTGGATTTCATCATGAGATAATCAGCTTCCATTCAAGATACTGGCAGAGTAAGACCTGCTAGAATTCCCTTGTCTAAAGCCTATCTTTTTAATTTTTATTTTCCTTATTTACCATATCTTCCTTCTTCTTTAGAGCTCCCCTCCAATGTTACCTTTGATGTTCACATAATTCTCACATTGCATCCTGATTTTCCAATATTTTCTTAAGATAGATTATTAGGTATGAAATTACTCTGTCAAGTGATATGAGCATTTTTTCTCTCTTAATAAAATTTATTTTATATGTGTGAATTCCAAATCCCTTACATGCTTATTATAACAACTCAAATAATGTGCCTAAGTAAAATTAAATATATGGTAATATCCAGTTTGATAAGGGTGTGGGGAAATGATATTCTAATATATACCTTATTGGACTGCAAGTTGTTATACCACTCTGGAGAGAAATTAACCAATAATAGTTTGAAGAGTTGAGAATTTCCACACAGCGCAACTCAGGAATTCCTCATCTGAAAACCTTTCCCACACTGGGTAAGGAAACACAGAGGAGTCTATTCATTTGATAATTGTTTCTCCTAGTTAAAAAAAAATGGAAATAGACTGAATGTTCATCAATATAAAACTAGATAAAAAAACTGGTACATATTCATATAATAGAATGCTATACAGCTGTGAAAATAAATAACCTACAGTGTATTTTAACAGAGATGAATCACACGAACATATTAATGAGTTTTAAAAGATAAGTTCAAGAAACATTTATAAAGCATGGTATTCATACAAAACACTTTTAAAAAGCAAATTAGTATTATATCTTTTCCATGGGTATTTATGTAAAACAATAAATAATGGAAAGATATCTTTCAAATTCATATTAGTGTTTATAGGGAGAGGGAGAAAAAATCAGAATAGGGGAATAGGGGATGGAGTTACACCAGATATTAGTTTTATTTGTAACGTTTTAATGGAAAGGTACCTAGTCATTGTATTCCTTGTGCAACTCCAAATTACACACCCACACACACACACACACACACACACACACACAGAGAACACACACACATGGGGGTGGGAAAGAAAGAGTGTCAGAGAGAGAGAAAGAGAGAGAAAAGTGCCACAGTATTCGCAGTACTATATACTTGATTGTGAGTTTATGATTGGTTATATTTTC
Source organism: Indri indri (assembly GCA_004363605.1). Classification (NCBI taxonomy): domain Eukaryota; kingdom Metazoa; phylum Chordata; class Mammalia; order Primates; family Indriidae; genus Indri; species Indri indri. The sequence continues at coordinate 2,885 of RJWJ010023642.1, read as the reverse complement.
TTATATATTGTTATATTTTATTATTTTGTTTCTTTTAGAGGAATGGGAGGAGGCACTGAAAATTAATAATAAGAAACTATTCTTTCCTCTAGTGGCTCTATGTCCTTTTAATTGCTAATTCACACACACACACACACACACACACACACACACGTATATACACACACACTCAAGCATGAAGTCCTTTCTGCAGGTGGAGTAATATTTCAACCAGTATGACTGATAAATTATCACTTGCAAGAACTAAGACCATCCATGTGATCAAACCAGTTAAGTATCTAGAAATATTTTGAGTGGTTTCTCACGAGGAAGGGCATGGACAACTGCCTATTAAATTCTTTCCAAAGCTGCAAACCAAAGGAAAAATGATATGTATTACCTTATACTTTGCAAGATTAGAATATATATATATAAATAATCAAAAGTCTATCATAGTCATTACATTTTCACTGAGAATCTCCTTTACAGGTGTAAATATAAATAATCATTAAAGTATAATCTAAAAATCAAAGAGAATGCTGCCATAGGTTAATTGCATTTTGATCTCAATTGTTTTAATATTTTAACTCATCATTAATCATTGATGATATGAACATGTCATTTAAAACTGCACGGATACATTTTATAGAATATTGCTTACTCTTCTGCAAATACAAATTATGAAAATTTTCATGACTTTTAAGTAAAAAAAACCAATTGTGTATAATAAAATAAAATTTGAAGTTAATGATCAAAGAACCAAAGAACAATTAGGAAATGAAGCCATCGTGTTTCTTTTTAAGTAAGGGCTTCTGCCTTGATTAGGTTTACCGGAATGTGGAACTACTCTTCTTCAGCTAGCTTCCCAGATGTGAAGTAGAACGCTTATAGAACATGAGTTCACTTCTGCCATGCTAATCGTTTAAGCCACACCCTAGATTATCTAGCATATAATCAAGGGACAACTGCTTGCTTAAAATATCTATAGCCTATTAAAAATATTTCTCTAAATATTATTACACTTAAAAAATTATAACACTTAGATATATTATCAGACTTGTTCTATGTACACGATAAGTATTTATTTAATAAAATACTTATTTTCAACAATGAATTTCTGAACCAAATATAAATTTCAATATTGTAATGTAAATGATGCTTATTCTAAGACATTCCATCCTTTTTCAAATGCTGCTATGACTCTGAGATTGCTTTCAAAAAGTACAAATGATTTAAAAATACAGTATCTCTTGATCTTCTCTGATTAAATGACTTATTTCTTTAAATGATTGACCTTCAAAACGTCTGTTACCATGAAGTCATTTTTCAATAATATTAATACTTGCTTAATCTCGTTCTAGTTATAAAAATGTTAAACACTTAGAATGTTATAAGCACAACATTTGCAGATTTTACAATTTAATATTGAAAATTGAGGTTAGCAGGAAAGATGCTGCTGCTTGAAATGTAGTGCACTTTTGTACATACTCTTATCTTGAATATTCAGATAATGTTTTTGAACGTCAATTTTAATAGTGAGATGTATTTCTGAAAAATTCTAACTATTGTCTGATGCTTCAGTGGTATTGTGAAGGTTATATTTTTATAGAGTAGCATCAATCATCTTAGGATCAATAAACAGAGATTAAAACATGGATGTTTTATATGAATGAGATAAAGCTGAAATTTTTATAGAACACAAAGGTCAATTTTGTTTTTATTAAAAAAAGCACTAGCGCTATTTCATGTTTCTACTTGTTTTATAGTCCTTCAATTTAATCTTATTTGGGATGCACTTATATGTAAAATATGCTGGCGAGTTTGTCTTCTGTTTCTTTAATATTGAGAATTTATATGTCAAGAGAAAATTAAACTTTGTAATGGGCTTCATTGTAAATAGCTTTACATGAATTTGTTTTCTAGTTATTACCTTTGTGTTTTCAAATTCAACACTATTCTTTTTTTGAAAAATGATTTGTTATTTATTTGAAGGAATTTTAGAAACATTGAGTAAATAGAGCACAGATTTTGTATTATGATTTGGAAATGATTTCCGTAATTAATATGTTCATTTTATGACTGTATCACCTTGTTTGATTAACTGTGTTGATGCTACAAATTGAAAACCAAAACAAGAAAGAATGCAGTATGTTGGTATAAGTTAGGTTTAGGACATGACAGTAAAATACAAATTTAAAACACTTCCAGGGAGAAATAGTTTGTCTTGGAATGCAAGTGCTTTCTTTCAAGACTTGAAACAGATTCAAGTCTCCTGATTCAGATAAGTTAAATAAAGCTCCCAAACGAGTTTTCACATGTAAACACAAATTTTTATCAGTGATACTTGAAGATGTGGTTAGTGTAAGAGGAGTGCCAGGAGTGCAAGTTTTAGAGGACCTGAGCACTTATGAGATTATGATCGTCACAGCTCCCATGTGCAATGAAAAGAACAGGCATACTAAACAACAACGTAATTATTAAATAAATAAAAAAGTCTAAGGTTTTCCTTGATAACCACTCTGATACTCTGTTTTCTTTTGAGATATAGAATTTTTTTCTGAAATCTTTTTTGTTATCTCAGCTTTGCTGTGCTCTGTATCTTCGTCCATCTGATAGACAAACCAGCATGAACTGACAGAAGACAAAGGACAAGCATATTTATGTTGTCTTTTCCAAAAATGCTGAAGCCAGAAATTCCAGACCTATGATCTTGATGTTAAAGCACAACAAAATTCAAAAATAGACTGCCAAACAGGTGACTTACTAGCATTAATAAAATAGAGATTAGTTGCAGCCAAAATAGGTTCAGAAATACTAAGTCATGTTCATAATACTGGATTACTAAACTGGTGAATTTAATAGAAAATGGTGTGTGTGAGTGTGTCTGTCTGTGCATATTTTTTTTT